>CAHIKZ030000350.1:172500-185000 GCA_903632075.3 Acanthosepion pharaonis
GGTTAGCATCAGCCATGCTGATGGAACTAAAATGGATTTTCTCAGATGATTAAAAGAGAGCACTTTCGTTTTAACACGGTAATGTCCCTGCTTACATCATTTAACAAAATATTGTAGATCTTTAAATAGTAAAATCTGATCTTATCGAACTGATCAATTAAGACAGGAATAAATAGTTCTACCATCAGCATAGATAGCAAGTTGAGAATCTATGACATCAGCAATGTCATTTATGAAAATTAGAAGCAAAATAAGGCCAAGGATAGCGCTATTTGAAACACCGGCATTTATTCAAAACCGAATAAGATCTAAACTTCGCCTCGATATACCATAAATTTTTCAGCTTTCGAAAAAGAGCAGTATGCCAAGCCTTGTCAAATACCTTCAGAGCAAACAGCCTAAACTTCACCATTCTTATCTAAATATCGATAGACTCTTTTAGTAATAATCAGTTGTTGACCAAAGAAGTCTCTCCGATGTGAAGTGCATAATCGATTCAGAGGTAATTAGAATCTCTAGGACTTTACCAAAAACAGTTAGAAGGCTAATAGAAGAATAGTTGGTAGGACCAGATGGTTCGCCTGACTTACTAAAGACTGAAATAATAGAAGAGGATTTCCCGTAGGCTGGAAAGCAAGAATCATCAAGGGATTTCTTGTTTAAAAGTTTAACGTGAAGAGGACACAGTTAAGGAGAACATTTCCTTAGGACCATTGCATGGATACCATCACGTACACATGCACTATCTATCTTTTATGGTAATACACACTGGCCAGAAGTGGGCTATTAGTAAAGCATAATGTGAGCTCAGGGTGACCCAACGGAAATACATGCTGAAGACCTAACTATGCGCAACATGAAACTACAAACAACTTAGTATTATGCGAATATTGAACAGGGCAGCTTCTCTAAGCTCTACCAAATTGTTCTGATTCCTTACCAGTGGAAAGCAACAAGCAGAAAGCTCCCAACTCTTCAGGCTCATAAATAAATGTCGCAGCCAATGATCAGCCAGATCCAAAAAAAAAAACAGAATTAAATCATTGTGTGGCACCGTGCATCCAGGCGATTTGAAAGAAAGAAAAAGAAGAAAGGGAAAAGGAAAAAGTAATGCGAGACGGATCATAGGCGAACACACACACACGGCTTAAAAGGCAATAAAAAAGAAAAGGCTTATTTTGGATAAGTGCCAAATGGCGAAAAGAGTGTCATTACAATGACAATGAGATTGAGTGGGTAGTGAAGTGTTATCTAAACTATTGGTACAAGAAAGCATCTTACTATCAAAATTAAAAGGCCACCTGCGAGCAAGCATTGACCGATTTCCCCACTTGTCCGCGCGAATGGAATTGTGTTATCAAGAAATGTTCACCAAAGAAAGTCCACTTGAAAACTTTAGATTTTGATAATTGACAAAACACAGGTGTAGCTTGGAGCCTTAGCTGGGTATGGAAAATTAAAATCCCACACAAGTAGTTTCACTAGTTAAGTTTTTTTCGACAAACAGACTTTTGCCCTGCGATAATAAAATTTTGTTATCAGACACATGAACCGAAGGAAAATGAAATGTTTTTTTATTGCTGCCTCGGAGACGTCAGACTGGCTGAGAACTTGAGAAAATTCATTCTTAGACCATGTCGGAAAATCCAGCCGTCTGATGCATTACCGATAAACTGCTTGACAAACGCCACGTGTTGAACAAAGAGTTGTCACATTATCCGTTCATGATAACGGCGATTTGAAAGAAAAAAAAAAAAGAGGAGATCATTAATTTTTTTTAGTTAAAGCAAGGTATATTTCTTTTTCCAAAACAAAGCCGCGGGTTGTCCACGCCCGACTAAGACGTCATTGGTCAAGTGGTGATCACACGACGCACGAAGGAGGAGGAAAGATACCCGACCAAGACCTCATTGGCCGAGAGTGGTCACGTGACGCACGAAGAAAACTGTCGACGCCCACATCCAGAGTATAAGTATGAGAAGCCGCTACGAAGAAGTGGGAAGGGCAGTTCACGCCCCCTCAGAAGCATGGTGAGAAAGTGGGATTGAGAAAAAAGTTACCAAAAATGGAAAAGAGTGGAAAATCCCTAGCCAGAAATAAAAGAGGTGGATATGTATTTAGAATTATCGAGGAACTCCCCGACGCTAACAGACCCAACCCGGTTTTTGACGGCGTCAATAAAAACAAGGCCCCAACAGGCAGAAATCAGTTCGTTCGACCCTGGCGGGCAGAGTTAGTTCGTTCGACCCTGGCGAGCAGAAGACAGTAGTTCAGCCCTGGCGGCAGAGATGATAGACCAAGATAGCTGACCAAGATTCACGCAAAAGTTTGGACTCCTCTTCAACCAAGAACAATTATTTTGAAGAGCGACTTAGAACCAGACCACAGAAATAAGTTTTTCGACTTTCGTCCAAAGACACACCGAAACACAAATTTCTTAGAGAGCAAACAACTTGAAGCGTTAAAACTTGCCTAGCGAAAGCGACGTGTCACAATCCACAGAACGGGTCGGGAGATAGATGCAGTCCTATGTATCGAACAACTAGACATAAAGTTTGTTACTTTTTTCTTTGATACTTTGAACTTTTTGAGTTTTTCATTTAATTTTCTTTTATGCATATTTGTGTGTTATCACCCCCGTTGAACTCAATTTGCATTACGGCCCCAACCCCTGTTTGATCTCGTCTGTCTAAGATCAATTCACAGCGGGGGTAGGCAGACTGGAGATCAGTGAAGTTACCTTGGTAACCAGGCGTTGGAAACGAGTTGGGAACGGCGAGGCTGATATCAAATCTAACCAGATTCCCACCCGAATCACCAAAAGGTTAGAACGTCACATGTGGGTGCCGCGACCGATACCAAGCCAGTTGGTCGTCACAGGACGAGACAACACGACTGACGCGACAGGCGAACGTCACGTTTGGAGCAGCGACACACGGACGGAGCAGCGAGGAGCGAACAGCTGGCGCCGCGGCGAAGACGTCTGGTGGTGCTGTTTAGGGACGATAGGACCCTGGAACGGCCACGTCACAATTGGCGCCGTAGTAGATCAGGATAGAACGTCCCAGTTGGCGCTGCGACCGGGGGACGACGTCACAATTGTGCCAATGGACGAAAGAACCGGTAAAGCATATCATTTATTATTATTATTATTGTTATTATTATTATTATTATTATTATTATTATTATTATCTATTAAAAGATTTAAAGTTGGGCTTATACTAAAATAGAATTTATTTTAACCAATCAGTATTAAATTATATGATAAAATTTGATATTAAAATTAAAAGTAAAAAGTTACCAATTTGAAAATCTAAATTTAACCTCTATTAAGTGAAAAATTATAAAATTACTGAGGAGAAAAGAAAAAATACATATGTTATTCCCTTTATTTTTAATAGCTATTATAACTTTACTTCGGTGTCAAGATTTTGGAATTCTCATATACTTGTGTTTTGATTGGTCATTCCAGCTTATGTAACAGCGTTTTCCCCTGGCGTAGGATCGTTAATTAATTTGAAACCTTTAAAACCATTTATTCTACATTCAACATCATTACTTGATAAGACACTGGAGGTGTTGAAACAAAATGGCTATTTTTGTAGTGATTTTATATCATATTTAAACTATAATTTCTAAATAAATAACTATATCTGCTCGACTATGTATTGAGCATTCTTTTAAGAACAGTAATCTTTGGTTATTTGGAATTTATTCCGTATACCAATCAATATTTGTATATATATATATATATATATATATATATATATATATATATATATATATATATTCCACACACACACACACACACACACACACATATATATATATATATATATATATATATATATATATATATGAAAATTTAATATATATTGCTATATCTCTGTAAAACTAAATACCAATGCAGACAGACACACAAACGCAAGAACAATATCTATTTGTCTATATATATATATATATATATATATATATATATATATACACACCACATACAAGCAACCAACCAGACACCCCATCACACACACTAACACACACACACACACAGATACACATACATATATATATATATATATATATATATATATATATATATATATATATACATGAAAAATTAATATATATTGCTATGTCTCTGTAAAACTACATGCAAATGTAGACAGACACACAAACGCAAGCAACTATCTATCTATCTATCTATCTATCTATCTATATATATATATATATATATATATATATATATATATATATATATATATATATATAAAGAGACAGTGAGAGATTTATTCGTCAATTTCTCGAAAGTAAAAAAAATAAAGAATATCTTCAACGGGCCACGTTATTTAATCAACGAACATTCTCGAAAGTGTGATTTCACCATTGCCCCAATTTCTATATTCTGGTAAATTCTCAAAAACACCTGCCCCAATTAAGATATATCGATGAAAATAGCCTTCCAGTTGAAGTATCGATTATTCGTTTCCTAATCTGGAATAGAGAGAGAACAATCTCATCTCTGGACGAGTCATTTCTTCTTTAGAAAGCAATTCAGTTTAAATTACTCTTATGGACACATTCAATGAACAGACTTGCACACACACACACACTCATATATATATATATATATATATATATATATATATATATATATATATATATATATATATATATATATAGATAGATAGAAGATACGTGCGTGTCTGTGTATGTGTATATCTAGGAATATTCTTAATTATTCTACGCACATTTTGATTCTCAGGACTTGGTTTTTAGAGATGAAAATAGAAAAATTGCGCAATAACAAACACCGATTACTACAATGAAAAAAAGGCATTAACTCAATCCATGGTTGGTTTGGTTTGTTTTACGGCATTAATGGGTTATTTAATGCGGACAAACCTTTTAATGTTGTTGATATTTGTTTGTTTTTTCCTGGTAAAAAATTTCCAAAAACTTATAGCTGGCATGAATATCCTTAGTAGGGGACGTGATGTCCGGGATAAGTTTATACAAGTGGATATCACCTGCACCTTAAAAAATCCCACCTATAAATTTAACAGACTGGAAAACGCACTTTCCTAACATAATTCTCTATCTGTTTCGATTCATATTCTCTCACTAATTGCTGTAATTCCCCCTTTTTAAAAAAATAATAAGAAAAATTAGGGGTGCGTATTATGCACAGCTGCAAAATTCTTTAGAAAATTGCCGTTTCATAGGTCGATTTCAGTAGCGAAATGACTACTCACCACAAACATACGACAATTTGACACTAACATTCGACGATTGCGACCCCATAAGGATCTCAAATATAATCATATGTCCCTAAAAATACTTACAAATGTAAAATAAAATAAGTATTATCATAAAAAAAAATTAGAATATTATTATTCTATGTTTTAAACCATTTTTTTAAAATGAGAGTTGGAAACACTGACCGTAATGCAATTAAAGAGGAACAATTTATAAGTTTTGATTACCAACGAAGGGGTGCGTATTCTCCTTGAGTAGAAGGATTTTTCCATACTTTCAACACAGTTTTAGGGGTGCGTATTATTGATTTAGGCGTATTATATATAGGGGGGGATTACGGTATATCGTTCAAATTTTGATTCTTCTCTGCAAAACATTGTCACTTTGTTTTGACACACGATATTCACTCTCCCCTATCGTTATCCATGATTTTCTTTGTATACTCACATTTATAGTTTCAGGTATCTGACGGTTAAATGAAGATTTGTCATTCTCTTAGACAGGGTGCCAAACACGGTTAGAATGACCGGTTTGTTGTGCTATTTAATCTATGGATAGTGGAGGAATGAGATAGAATCATATTTTAATCAAAGATATTTAAGCGAAACTCTATGTAACGAAATCGACCTAGACAATTTTGATAGTTTAATTTATTTCTTCTCTTCAGGAACGTTTTTGCTTGCTTGTATCTCTTTCAGACAATCTATATTTTAATAGTCTTCTAGAGACACGCAATCTGCAAATTCTTTATCTACGATATAACTGCATAATTTGAATTACTCCATCAATATCCTGCGCACATTTCTGTTCATATTCATTAGGATCAATAGTTGAAAATATTTTCTGTCTCATGAATTTAATCTAAAATGTTTTATTGCCTTTATTATTTTTCAAATAACATACTTCAATTTAAACATCACTATATATTTTATTAAAAAGGAAAAATGAGTTAACATTTCGAGACTTTTCTTTGTTTTAACGCATATTTCTATCTATATGAATTGAATTATTAATATTGGGAGACTTACATGTTTAGATGTAAATAAATAAAAATTCGGAAATCTCCACAATCACGAATTTGGAAACAAATATTTAACTTAACGGGAATTAATCCAAAATAGGGTTTGGTTCATATTTTGTGAATGTACTCATATGTAATTTTCTTATATATATATATATATATATATATATATATAAACACTTTACTACGTAGCGATTGATGAGTACTGAATTTGTCTACATCAGCATGTTCGATACGTGCAGAATATTGATGTTTATCGTGCCATCTTTTCATTATCCGGTCGATTCGATTTGACGTTGCTTCCTTTTTTAAGATTTTTGCAATCGGTGAATCATTACAATTATTATTATTATTATTATTAATATTATTATTCGTGTCGTGTCTCTTCAGGATGTTAGTGATCAGGGCTTTCCAATGTTTCCTGTGCTGTGTAGATTTTAATAAATTGTCATTTTATTATCTTTCCTTACATTTGTTCTGTCATCCCTGCAAGCTCAATAGGTAGGTCATTTTCCTCTGTCTTACTTGCATTCATTCTGTCCAGTGGTTATCAAATATTCCATAAGTTCTTCTTCCTCACTATATACCCTGGAAATCTCAACTGTCTCTTCCTGATGTAACTAGTAAGTATGCTTTTTTGTTTCCAGTTTCTCTAAAAACGTCGTCGTTGCACACATGTTCAGATCATACTATTCTCAGCATCTTTTCGTAAAACAACATTTTGGAAGTCTCTTCTTCCTCTGTGATGAGATTGCCCGAAATTAACAGCCTTATAGGAGGACCGATATTACATTACAGTTAAGTAATATTTTGTTTTTAGTTGTTTCTTACAAAATTTATTTGTTCCTCAATAATTTCCGTCGCAAGTTTTCTTCCACTGTTAAAATACTTCGGTCACGTTAGCTATATTTAGCTGTCCCCCGACGAGGGGTCGCAAGTGGCACAAGACAAAGTTTTACGTGGTCACCCGAGCCCTTAGGCCCGGCCAAAAATATAGCCTTCGACTCGCCTAAGCGAGTTCGAGAGCTGTTATAACCTCCCCGAACGAAACCTTGCGCTTCGGCAAAGCTTCGTACGGGTTCCTCTCTGCTAACGCAAAGAGTTCGACAGACGTCGCTTACAGTCAAAGACTGTATCACGACTCAACTAGACTCAGAGGTCTTACCCTCACGGTCTATCTGTCTTAGTATTTATCGATCCATCCACGAGGATTGAATATGGCACAAAACCGGTTTAATGTGGGTATCTCCGAACCCGTAGGCTCGGCAAAAAATATAGCCTTTGAACCCGCCTAGACGGGTTCAGCCCCTTTCTACCTCCCCGGCTGAAACCTTGCCCTTCGGCAAAGCTTCGTCCGGGTTCCTCTCTTGCAATGCAGAGAGTTTGACAGACGGCGATTGCTGTAAGGTTGGTCACGTTAGCTCGAACATTCAGCCATAACGACCCAGTATCAAGGTCATACAACCTACATTGACCAGCTATGTCATGTGACAGAATGCCTCCCTAAAACACTTCACGGCTATTTAAATATTTGTTTGATTTTCGTGTTTTCAATTTGTAATTTGCGTGTTAGGTTGTTCTTTTGCGAACCACGATGAATATTTTCTTCTTGCAATTGAAGTTCACTCCTTAATTCTCGCTTTTGTTCGCTATATTCTGTAGCTGTTTTTGTAGATTCCTTTCTTTGTCTGCTACCAACATTGCATCATTTGCCATTTTTAAGACGTTGACCGCTTAAAAGGAAGCCTGGTAGGATTTTGAATTCTCGCAGAACTACCTCCCCGTATAAGTCCAGTCAGAAAAAAACATCATTGTGTTATACAAATTTCTAATTTTTTTTTGTCCCTAGTGAATTAATTCTCTATCCGTTTTCTGTCGTTATACGTTTTAGATTATTCAAACCTCCTTCTGAATTATGAGATCTATCTGACATCTCCAACAGTTCTTTTTTACTTAATATATTGAACGCTTTTGCACAATCTATAAAATACTGATAAATATATTTCTGTATTTGTATTGCTCTTTCTAGTGTAATCCTTACCATAAATATCGCATTCCTTCTTCCATAGTTTTTAACTATCGCGCAATTCTCTTGCTCTATTTCCGGTCGAGTTTTGTGAGCCCAGTTCATCAGATTCCGGATTAGATGGTCGTTATATGGCTCATTAGAATGATTGCACGATTGAGTTCACATTTTTTTGCATCTGGTTTCTTCGGCAGTGCTATAACATGGATCTACCTAGTATAGTTCATTTAATATATGCGTGAATGCCAAAAAACATCTAAGTCTGACAGCATCTTTGTTTTACAATTCCATCTGTTCCTACTGCTATGTTTCTGTTCAATAGCGAGCAGTAGTGATTTTAGTATTTCTGCTCCTTCGATATTGCAAAGTATTCCCGGTTGTCCTCTTTTGGCGGGAAAATGTTTTCGGATGCATGCGTTCTATATCTGAAGTATTTTTGTTTCTCTGAAGTCAGTGTCTCGTCCTTGCTTCATATTCATGATCATGTATTTTGTTCCCTTACTTCTCTTAATTTTTGAACATATCTGATTCATATGCGATATTCATTCTTTCTATTTCTGTATATTTTACGTTGATTCATTCCTCTCTAGTCCACTTAGTTTATTTGTCTAGAGTTCTATATAATTGGCATTGTTTTTGTCTCCTTTTCACCATTTCGTGAACTTTATCTATCAGAAATCACTTTTTGTCATTATCTGGTTGTCTTTGGAATGATCTCGTTTGCAGGCTTTGTTTAAACGTTTCACCCCAAGCAAGGCGGGAAGCCACTAGCACGCAAGGGGTTACAGAAAGTTGGAGCGAGAGCAAATTGGCGTGATAGAGGAAAGGATGAAGAGAAGGATAGGGGATAGATCAAGGTATCTGGAGACGTCGATTGACATTACATTTGAATAGTTGGAGATTATAGCTATCAGAGAAACAGGAAAATGGGAGGGAGTTCCACAGGCGAGAAGTTCGAGAACTGAAGCTATTGCAGTAGAAGAGATGGCTATATTTAACAGTTTCGACAGTCAAAGTTTGAGAGCGTGACATGTTACTAAAGCTTTTTTTAATGTGTTCCCCTTGGAATGTTCATACTGAATGTTGTCCAGTGTATCAGCTTTTAACATTGTCTATATTCTTCTCCTTACTGTTCAGGTCAATCACAAGTCTGTCCTCTTGTAATTTATGTGATGCCTCTTCAATTTCTGTAGTTTCAATTGAAGTTTCCATAACATTGGATGGTGGTCGCAACTGCAGCCGGCAGATGGGTATGTTGTCCAGTCTAAAACTGCATTTCTGAATCTCTTAACGATAGTTATATAGTCGAATTGTTTTTTTTCCTTTACTTTTCGATAGTCTCTATATCCATATGAAGTTTGGATGTTCTTGAATCATAGTTTTGTCTATTTTCTCCGCATTTGTTACGAATCCATTTAAAAATATGATGAATATTGTTGTCGAGTAAATAACACATCCCTGGTACCACACATGAACTAGGTAAGACGCCTTAAATAAAGAACTCAATGTGAGTCAGTAAAAGTATATCGCAGTCTGTCCCCAATTCGCGACAAAACAAGACAAAACCTCCGTCTTTGGATAGAGGTTGACAAGACCTGCGTCTTCGAGCGGATGATGATTCAGTTGTCTCTGTCTTCCGATAAAGACTCGGCAGAAAAAAAGAAAAACAGTTATGTACCGGATCCCTCTTTGGCGGGTTGTGGGTAAATTTTCACCATTGGCCCGAGTGGAAACGCTCGGGTTCCCTACGGTAAACTTGACATTGTGTCGCATCTAGTCCTCAGTGGGGCGACCATTAAACACCTCGATGTCAGGCAGTTCACTGCCAGGCTCGCAAATGACTTGATGAACTTTCTGCTGTGTAAAGAGAAGCCCAGACGAGGCTATGCCTATTCACAGAATCTCGTCTGGGGATGTAGACAAAACCTTCTTTGAAGCAAGTTCCGTTTGTAATGTGCTAACTTCGATGACTTAGGCTGAGCACTATGTCTTCGTGTGCCTACTATGTGTTATGCGAGTCGTGATAGTAATTTTCCAAGCGTAGCTCAGATGTGGCACAAGGCCGTATGTATGGAGCACCAGTGAGAATCGAACGCAATAAACAGTAGTAATTGTTCTAGCGAGACAAGATTACTGACCATTACATCACTACGAGGTGTCTAATGTGAGTCGTGATATGAACGAGAAGTTTACCTTTTTTTCTGAGTGATCTCGCGCTTTAACCATCTGCTTAAAGTCAATATCAGGACGTAAAAGTGAGAACTCCTTCCATCGGAATTTTGGAAAACGTGGATGAGCACTCGAGAGAAAGGAACTGACTTAAAGTAGCATTTTGATGCCGGTTCAGCATCAAAATATTGGATGCCCTGTATTAAACATTGGCATTCCCTCCCAAAATAGAGTAGTTTAGCCTTGTTTTTTTGTGTTTTTTTTGTGTTTTTTTTTCTGGTTCATTTTACTTACCTAGAGGATGTATGCTCACTGTGCACTCTTATTTCTCCCCAACTTTCTTTAGTTTAATTCCCTCTTCTCTCCCCTGTTAGGTGACCAGAAATTTCACTTCTCTAGCGGATGTGGGACACTTCTCTTTTTACGTGTATGTTCTCTCGAATTTGTCGTCGTGTGTGAATGTGTGTGTAGTTGCCTGTGTAGTTGGTAGAAGGATTGTTTTTTTTTATATCATCCAAGTCTACCATTAATTTCGTCCAGTTAACCGATATTCTTTTCTTCATAACACCATTTTGTTTAGTTTCTTGTGTAGATATTATTATGCATATTGTAAATATTCATTGGGGTACATTATTTACATTATTCGGAACTCAATAGTTCCGACTAATGTAAATTATTGTAATAAATATGGCAACAAAGATGAGGACAATTCCTCATCTTTGTTGCCATATTTATTACAACGTTTCGGACATTGTACGCTCCGGCTTTCTTTAGTTGGTTGGAATGTCGAACTGAACCCTTTATTTCGCTCACTGACGTAGACTGTTCTAGTTCCACATGTCATGTTTAATGTATGTCAGTTATCAGTTGTCTCCTGTTAATTTCCCTCTGAAATTTCTCTACTGACTTAACCGGGTATTGAACTCACACTCTTTTGCTTCCTGTCACTGGATCGAAACAACGCCTTTATCCACTCTGTCTTGAGGACATATGTGTCCTTGAGGACATCTGTGTATGAATTTCTGGGTATTATAAAACTTATGTGTCAGCAACAATTTTTACTAGTGCTCATATTGCAATTTTTTGCTGTTATTGTTATGTCGTGGCACAATAGTAAAAATAAGAAAATCATGTCGAAGTTGGTTTAAAGAACAAGTGTATTTAACATCACAGATACAAAGGTAGGAAACGGGTACTACTCAGCTAGGCAGTTGTAGTACTGTCGCTGCTTACACCGGGTAGGTATTACCGACACTACATATAGTGAGAACCGGTGTAATTCCCTTGTGTTAGAGGCCGGTGCAACAGTTATCATTGCATGTTTTTTTTTGTTTTTTTTTGT
Source organism: Acanthosepion pharaonis (assembly GCA_903632075.3). Lineage (NCBI taxonomy): Eukaryota > Metazoa > Mollusca > Cephalopoda > Sepiida > Sepiidae > Acanthosepion > Acanthosepion pharaonis. The sequence goes on from CAHIKZ030000350.1 coordinate 184,312, forward strand.
TTTGTTTTTTTTACCAGAGCTCATATTGCAACATTTGTTGTTATTATTGCTTTTCTCTGGCACTCCTTATTACTGGTTCCCATATTGTATTCATTTCTATGCTTGGTCGGTTCAGGAGATTTTTGTTAAGGCAGTGGAGAACATTCAGAGGGAAATTAACAGGAGATAACTGATAACTGACATCGATATATATCGATACAAAAATATTTCATGACTCAATACTTTGATGGTAAGCAACTGGTAATTAAATGATTATTAATGAATTTTGTTAATAAAAACAATAATATATTGGTCTAATTTGTATTGAACACTTTTTAAAAAGTAAATGCTACGAACGAATATATATATATATATATATATATATATATATATATATATATATATATATATATATATATATGTTCCGTGTGTTTCCAATGATAACTTTTTAACATTGATCACAGTATACAAATGTGTAGATGTGTGGGCTGTATCATGACTTACTATCCGTTTCGTCTATGTCTAAGCAATAATTCTCTATAGTCACCAACAGGCTGTTACGCGACTTCAAAGGCCCAGTAAGACACCATTTATTTTTTACATCATATCAATCCTAGTAAAGAGTTGCGTTAACTTTAAGCAGATTTCATAGAAATTCCTCACCTGAAAGAAGATGCTGATATTATATCTATGATATATAATCTGGATTT
>CAHIKZ030000350.1:190000-205000 GCA_903632075.3 Acanthosepion pharaonis
TTTAATATGCAAGTACTTTCAACTGTATATTCAGTCATCCTCAGGCATGGAAATTATTTTGTTTTTAGTAAAATCCAGGTAGCATCTGAGACGAAAAAATTAAATGCGAATCGAAATATATATATATTTTTTAAATGTGTTATTGTTAATAGATACAAACTTTTGGAACATGCAATCGCAACGCTACGGTTGATTTTTTTTTGAAAATTTAAGAGATTGCGTTTTTTTTACTAATATTGCAATTTGACAATTTGTTTTTGTTGTAGGAGTTTATTAGTCAATGTGGCCTGAACTAAATAGTTCAATAAATAGACTAATGTCTCAGTTGTAATCCCGAAAATTTGCACATCGGATCAGTTCTGTAAATCAAATATATGGTGCAGATCAAATTATATTACAATGAATCATTTATACAAAAAGTAGATTAGTAAAGTTAATGATCTAGAATGGCGAAATCCTTTCTCATACAAAATTTCAAAGTTGCATTAACCTACAAATTACTCGATGAATGTTATGATCCTTGTTTTTAATAATTATATGCTATTTAAGATCTTTTTATATGTAAGTACGTTCAACTTTACATTCAGTCATCCTCAGGAATGGAAATTATTTTTCTTTTAGCAAAATCCAGGTAGCATTTAATTTATTCGTCCCGGGATTTAAACTTAAGCCCGTTAAGATTAATGTAAATTAGTTGAGTTATAGTTTTATAAATTGTGGGTAATACCACCAGAGCACCCAATGGAATAAATCATGCCCTCCCACACACTTATATGCATATATATCTTCATACATAGATATATGTAAATTTACATGTCCATACATATATGCCACTATGTGTAAACATACACCGCTACACACATATGGATTGATTATAGCCGCGTAGAGAATGGCTTGAAATAGACTTTTATGTTGAGGTAATTTTTGTTTTTTGTTGTTATTTTTTGTGTGTAAAAATATATATGCTCTGTTATAATAAATATATCGAGATCTCTGTGGATCAGTTTGATAACTGATATTACTATGGTCCACCCGTATTACATACTAACGCATCGATTACCTATATATATGCTATATATATATATATATATATATATATATATATATATATGAAAGACTGGAGATTTCATTTATTAATACAACATATTTTCATTTTATTGATGAGGAAATGAGCAGAGATGAATCGGGATGTCTGTGTTAAAAAGTACTATTAGAGCTTTGTTTGATCACTAGTTTCTCTTTAGTGGAGAAATTAAAGTACGTCAGATACAATGCCGTTTTCCTCGATGGGAACAGAATCGAATCTTAATAAAATTTCTCAAATATACAGGCCGATAGATGGAAATAAATAATTATATTGTTCAATTAATTTAACAGAACATCTGCTCAAATATAAGTTTCTACTAAAAAGTTATGAGCAATAAAAATAATAAATAATATATACGTCTTTATCTTTTAACCTTTTACTCTTCAAGAATGCGATAATCCCACTAAGTCTCAATGCGTTTCTGGAGTGGAAATGAAAAGAAAAGACGTTAGTGAGTAGAAGGGACAATAAAAGGAAGACAGAAGATTGTAAATGATATTACATTTAAATTTTATGTGGCAGTGAAAAATGAAACCAGATGAGATTCCCACAGGTGAAAAGTATGAGAAAGTATCTAGTAGAATACTAATTACGATTACATCGAGATATTTCAACAGTAGCCAATCTAGTACGGGTAATGCTAAAATTAAGTGTTTCTCTACAAAGAATCACAGAGCAAGGTGTTGAAACTTAGCAAATCTTTCTCTTAAAACAATTTTCCGGAAGACATGCTTTTCACGTCCAGTAGCTGTTATCGGCATTTACCGATGGAAGTTTCCTTTTAACATTTTACTTGAGGTAGTGTGAACTGTCTAAAGCTTAATTATGGCATTATTTACTCTTCAAGTTCTATGTGCTATCCATTTAAGTTGTTGCTGCTGTTGTAGGTCCTCAAGTAATGTGGTTTCTGTTATTTGGTACAGTTCTTCTTTATGTTGTAGCGCCAGTTGAAAAGGTTCAAATAAGAATGATCTTTGCCAAGACCATCTAGATTCACTTGCTCAAAGCCTTTAGAAAAAAAAAACATGTTTGATCTGAGGAAACGGTTGTATACAACTGACATTTTATATATTTCTGGCACCACGCATAACATTCATATGATTGTCTATATATGATGAGGCAATTTAAGAACATGAATCGAGGTTTCACGTTGATGTTTGAATCCAATTAAGATAACTCAGTATGTATGAGGGTCTTGGGGCCTAGGTTTCTGTTTACATAATTTATTAATGCGTGATAAGCTCCAATTTTGGGAGATGGAATTGGGATTCTACATTTCATTCATAGAACAGTGGAAGTCGTTCTTAAATTTCTGAAGAAAGTATGATATTTTCAAAACATCAGCCTCGATATGGAATGATACTTTATTATTTCTTATTTGTTCAATAAATTTCCTACTGTCCTCATCATTAGTTTCATTATTGTTTATGTCTGCAGGCGGACTTTGGAATATTTTGATGAATATTAGTATTTAAACTATTTACATTATTCGGAATGTTATCCCCATATTCATAGCTATGTTCATAAAGTTTCGGCTGTTGTACGCTACGGTCTTCTTCAGGAGAGTGGAGTTTCGACTCGAACCCTTTATTTCGTCCACAGGGATAGATTATTCTAGTTCCACGTGCCATGTCTCTTCCGGATGTCTCAGTTATTTCTCTTTAGCTCAACTCATCAAGTTTTGGTTAACCATTGCTGTGTCCTGGTGCTGAACTCATAACTCTTTGGGTCTAGTCAATGGATCTAACCAATGTCTTTATCAACTGTTCCATGTCTAATTGAGGAAATTTACCTGAAGAAGGCTGGAGCGTACAACGGCCGAAACGTTGTGAATATGGTATTGAAGATGAGGATAACAGTCCGAATAATATAAATAATGTAAGTAATCATAAAACCTCATCTCAAAGATATAGACGAATATTGGTATGTGTTCTATTTCTACATGTATCTTTAGTTTAGTATGGTCATGTTCAAAATGGGATTCAAAGATTTTTTCAGATCATATTTCTTTTGTTCATTTTGAATGTATGATATTATTGAGATATTTTCTCCTCTTTGTAACATATTGTCTATACTGTTTGGCTTCATTAATTTCATTTCCAATTTTCCAGAAAAGATGGCTTCTCAGAGAATTAAATAGTTTGGCTTATTAAATGTTTGGTATTTTTCCTTCCATTTTTCGTCTTGTTTATTTCTTGTATCAATTTCTTTCATCTCGAGATTGTCATTCCATGGGTGATTCTTTTTCCTGTTTAGTATGCTTGGAATGGTTTCAGGTTCTTCAGCTAATTACGATATGATCAAATTATTTGATAGATCTAAATTGTTTTGATCAAGATTTGTTTACAACAATTTGGACTCCAGTTTATTACAGAACTGTGAATTTATCCTCTCATTTGTATGGATTCTGATCTTATTCCTAGGTGTTTTTTTTTATGGTTTATGGCAGCGCAAACGTGATATTTTGTTAGCTGGTGTTATCAGTTTCGTTTATAGTCTCTGATCTGATTTAAAGTCTGAGGATTTGATTAAAAATACGAGTAGATTCAAAGATTTGTTGTCAACTGCGTCTGAGATGATGAAGTTACCAATCTTTTGTGTTATTTTATCATGCAATGTGGAGTGTCGTTGGATGATCGGACCTTGTGTTAAGGATACCTTACGCTTAAAGTCATGCAGTTAATGTACCAAGGAGGGAAATATGTTAGAGAGAATCTACATTTCTGTTAGTGTTGTGGATTCCGAGATGAAATTCGGTCTCCAATGAATGACAAACGCAAGAATTAAATATAAGAAATAAAATAAATTTACACAATAATACAATGGGCAATACTGTTAATAAATCCAGGAACGCAGTTGGTGGCAATAATATATATATATATATATATATATATATATATATATATATATATATATATATATATATATATACAATAGGACTTCCTTAGAGTCTACGTGCTTGTAACTGTGACTTCTACAAGCGGTTACCTCACACTATTACTCTACCTCCAACTCAATCACAATCTCTGCACACTCTCTTTCTATTCTGACTGACTCTGGGTATTTAACGGCAGCAGTCCAAGTAACACTCTGGTCGAGTCCACTTAGATGAAAAAGGGGAGGACCCCATAACAGTTAGCAATGAAAATATTAATAGAAAAGATAAATCGAACCCACGTCATTTCGGCAGGAAAATGGCTGAAGTCGAGATGCCACGTAAGGGCAGATAACATTACTGGCACTTTAGATATTGCCTGTAATGCCGAGATATGTAGTAGGAGTACCAGACAAGAAATGCACTGACGAATGATGAATTTATGAACGTGCAATGTGGATTCTGATGTGAAACCTTGTCTGGCACGACACAATGAACAAACCTTCTCAGAAGCATTGCAAACAGTGACACTATTGTTGTAGCAAAATGTTTCAGATAGAAACGATATTACTGGCAAGCAAACATTACTAAATGTAAAACGCGAAATGACCAATGGTGATGAGTAAGCTTTCTTGCACTGAAAATGTTTTGATATGGAATTGTCCAGCAAGATTTGCAAATTACAATATAATGTTCCATTTAACCACACACACACACACACACACACACACACACACACACACACAGTGAGAGAAAGAAAGAAGATGCGATGGATAAATTGTCGTCTACATTGTGCAAAAAATGAAAATATTATTGATATCTCATTTTAACAGATATATATATATATATATATATATATATATATATATATATATATATATCGTTATATACCGTATTCATGGACACAAATGGGTGTGTTCCAATCCTCATGAATACTTTAGAACCTATTGTAAGTGGAGGTAATATGCTGTCTAACAGGCCACTACTAGCAGAGGTTTACCTACTTCCCGTCGCTGGTGAGTATTGGTGCTATAATAATTACCCTTTCATTTTCAACCTCCTTCATTCAGTGATTCTTTCTAGGTTACAACACGCACACACACACACACACACACACACACACACACACACACACACACACACACACACACACACACACACACACACACACACACACATATATATATATATATATATATATATATATATATATATATATATATATATATATATACACATGGTGTAAATGTAACGTGTCTTCTTAATTAGACATTTATCACAACTGAGATTTTAATTTTGAAATGAAGATAAATCTTCGACATAAATAATTTAAATTCGTATCAGTCGAGGTATCAAAGGTAAATTAAATATGTAACTCCTCAAAGTAATGACGAATTGAAAGCGAAGGTACGTTACGGCAATGGCAAATGTCTAAAAAGGAATCTCGGCTTTAGTCCCTTCCTCAGCGATCTAACTTAGATTCTCTTTCCCTTTTTTTTCCTAAAGATGTTTATGATTATTATAATTGTTTTGATGAGCTTTCCATTTTGCTACCTCAATTTTGCGAATTTACGCGCAGTATTAGATTGGTAGTAAGCTCTCCGCATTTTACAGTTGAAATGGTTTTATTTAACCGTAAATTCTAAGCTAACGCTTTCCTCTCCCATAATTCTTGCTCGTGAGACTCTCTTCCGGTTCCTTTCTTTCTAGTCAAATTTCATCTTTGTAAAGTGTAAATTAAATGCTGTTCTTTTATTGTTATATCTCTTTACTACGTTGGTCTTTTTCTCATGTCATATCAGAGTCGATCAACCCGCGCTTCTTAGTGGCTTGATTGCCTTGCTTCAGATAAAACGATTTATAAAACATAAAATCATTTTTCAACATTTAAAATACCAGTATAGCAGAATATTCCTTATACAATCGATACCACAGGCAACGAAACATAGTGCCACAAGATGCATCTAAATATGAAGTAAAACACAAAATGACCAATAGTGATATTTGTATATTTGTGTCAATGAAAAGTTCTTGAAATTCTTTCATTTTTTTTCCTCGTGATTCAAGAGATTTTAAGCATGTCATTAATTCATTGCCATTAATTTATTGCCATTGTCAATTAGAATGGCGATTTCAAAGAGTAACAATGTACAATTGATTTTTTTATTGGGAAAAATGTCGGTGTAGAAAAGTCCGGTGCTGATGTGTGGCCAACTTCTGTTTCCATTGATTGAACGAAAGAATAAAAAAAAAAAGAGATAAAATCTCGCAAAATAGAAAAAAAAGAAAGAAAAGAAAAACAGAAAAGAAAAACTAATAGAAAAAAGAACGACCGAGATTATTCTTATGAAGCCAATGCCAGAACGCCAAAAAAGTATCTGATGTAAATTGGCAGTTTTTGTTCTGTTAAATACAGCACCTCATTGGGAGGTACGCTGATTGGGAACTAAACAAACACACACATGTACGCGCGCACACAGATGCACACAAACTCAGACGTATACACGCATATGAAGAAATAATTTCTCCTTCCCAGAACCCCACAAAAGCTAACATACATAGATAGATACATACATACGTTCACAGACACATACAGATTAACCTATAAATGTGTGTGCGTACACATATATAAACGGATAAGGTTTTTTTAATATAAAATAAAACGATATATCAAAGAAAAAATATAGATTGCTAGACAAGCTGCTTAATCATTGAAATACTGAACTCATCTGGAAAATGACAGTTACTTATATAATATATGAATAATATATATGTGTGGTTTATTTATATAGACATATTAGAAAGATGCTCCATGCATGGAATAGACTAAACATTTATCGGTATTCGAATTTAGAGAAAATTCGAATTTTAGAGATTAAATTCTTTGATGAATTGATTACGGAACGTATGGGGTCTAGAAATAAGCTGCTAAGAATAAAAAATGATTTGACATTGTGGAGAGCCATGGACATCCATACACTGAAGAGACACTTTGATATTTTGATTAATTCGACGTTGTCTTCAAATTTGTACTTCTTAAATATGAATATATTAATAAAAAAGATAGATAGAAGCCAAGTCATTTCGGCGGGAAAGTGGTTGAAGTCGAAATGCCATATAAGGACAGATAACATTCCCAAATCTTTAGATATTGCCAGGAATCTCAAGACATATACTAGGAGCACCAGATAAGAAATGCTAGTAATATTTAATGCGAGGAAGAATGATGAATTTATGAATGTGTTGATTGGGAACTAAACACACAAACACATGTGCGCGCGCATATACACATACACACAAACTCACACCTATACACGCATATATGCAGAAATAATTTCCCCTTCTCAAAACCACGCAGAAAATAACATACATACATAAATTTATACATGGTTCTCTTCAGCTTCAAATCCTTTGTGGCCCTTTGCAGGTTATTTCTACAATTTCCTGCTCTACGTTACGCCATCCATTGATCAATCAATCAGAGACTAAAATTCAAATTCCGATCGATAGTGTCTTTCAATTCGCTGCTTGAAAAGACATGAATCTGTCTTCCTACATCTATGGGTTAAATAGTGGGACAAAGTGGGCTCTATTAACTTCGCTGTCAATCAGTCTAGATGGCAAACGCTGAATTCAAAATCAGCCTAAAGAAAGAGGACCCTCAACACGCTAAGCACTTCGAGATACTCCACTGTTGATATGGCTGTAGTTAACATTACAACTCCGAGGGTTTAAGTTAACGTTAAAATTCCTGGTAAAAATGTCAATAATTGAGAAGTGATCTTATGAATATTTGACATAAAACATCCGACAATAAATTTTGAACAATATCAGGAAAATCATAAAAGTGGGTTTGAATTTCGATTAATTGTTTATCGCTTGTTTATTCATAGTATTTAATTTAAATTTAAGCAGAAAACTGAAAACCGTTGCAAAATATTTATTCTATCTCCATACCACATTATTTATCAATGTTATTAAAGGAATAGCCCAGATTAATTTTGATGATAGATACCTAAAGTTTATGCCAAAGATTTATAATTGCAGTCACGTGATAAGTAGGATGTACTCAAAGGTTGAGCCCAGATCCAAATAAAGATAATGATGCCGTCTGGACTTGAAGAATGACGAGAAAGAAAGTGTAACGTGCGTAGGACAAATAACGATGGAATTGAATCAGCCAATAAGTTTGAATGGTGCATTCGAAGAGAACACTTTTCTTTTTTTTACTGGATGGGGAATGTAATTTGTTCCCTAACTTGGTGTTATTGAAACTCTCGAAAAAAAATATTCTTCCATATACTTCGTACTCTCCAAAATTGCCACCTTCTGACAATCGTATATTTCACTCCATGCAACAGATCTTTTTGGTTCAATGATTGCAACAATTTGAAGATATCAGAAAATTCTGGAAGAATTCATTGAACTTGAATCGTTTCTATTTGATGATATGCGCATATTATCTAAATGGTAAGGAAGGTAATAGGAATCTAAGGAATATATTTTGGTAACTGAAGAATAATATATTTTTTTGTTTTCTATAGTAACGGAAATAGTTGGCTCTTATACATCAACGCAGTACGCTAAATCGAAATATAATCGATATCTCTCCGAATGAAGGAAGATAATTCTGTATATATATATATATATATATATATATATATATATATATATATATATATATATATACTCCTAAAGGATGATGATAAATCCTTATAAAAACAAACAATAAAAAAACAAAAAAAAACGTCAGAGTCAAAACTACATTCTTGAGAAATAATTAGTTATTTTTCCAACAAAGAGGGCGTTCGGTTGAAGTTTATATCCAGTCCCTTACTTGTGTGTCCACAATCATTTTCCACTCAATAGCACCTAGAATAATTCAAAATATAATCTTTATCGCTCTCCGAAATAACCATTAGAATAATAGAATAAGCATGTTCATAATCTTCCACTGAACAGCATAAACAAATACTCGAACTAGGACATCACGACGTGGTGTAATGGTTAGCAAGCTTGTCTCGCTAGATCGGTTACAACTGAAAAGTGAGTTCGATCCTCACTAGATGCCCCATACTTTCGGCCTTGTGCCACATCTAAGCTACGCTTGGAAAATAACTACAAATACTCGAACTAAAATACAAAACACATGGCCTATCATGTTAATCATGAAACGAACTGCCGTCTCTGGGTATGGACTTCAATATTTACATACGCTCTATCGCTGATATTGAGCACTTAAAGGCATGAATATAGTATAACTTAAAACTATATATATATATATATATAATTATTTATATATTATATGCGCAGTACTTATTAGAAAGCGCTCAATTTCAGAGATAGAGCTAACATATTTGGTTGGATAGATGTGAGTTTGTGACCCTGGGCTTCACGCTTTAGCGATCGTCAGACAAACTGATTAATTTTTTTAAATTTTGGGTTAATGTAGATTGCGTGCATTGGTGTTATTATGGAAGTGGTGGGGGAAACGTCGTCGTTGTATCATCCTACTAACGCAAACATCGATGTATGTTCATACGCCTAATGGAGTACGCAGACACATATACATGCTTGGTCGTCCGTCGGAACTCAAACATATATGGGCAGTTTCGGATATGACATATGTATGTATACGGGTGGTGTTGTGTCTATACATACGCATTTGTATGTTGAAGTTCAAAGATTGGAAGTGTAGCGAAAAATTTCTCGTGAATGTCTCGTGAATATATACATGTCATATTTTTTATTTTTCCGCTGAATAATATTTCCTCGCATGTATTTATATACGTGTGGTGGGGTTTGTGTAAAATTATGATAGGCAAAAATTATTATTATTTATATTTATTTTTAAAATTTTGAAAAAAAAGGGGGTTTATTTGTTACATTTAAAGCTGGTTATTTGTTTGTTTTTGATTGTGTATATGTAACAGGTAGAAATTTCGGTTTGTCATCCTTTGTTATTTTATATGGTGATATTTAATATGCTGGGTGAGAGGGTAGTTTATGTTAATAATTATAGTGGGTCTATATGATATGATGTGATAGTAATGATGTAAGGGATTGGAGACAATGATAATATAATTAGCTAATAATTATTGTAAATTGGTAGAAGTGATAAGTAATGGTGGTGGGAGAATGATAAAACCATAAATGTAGTTATAGTGGTGGTAGCTTGAACTAAAAAGTGGTTGTTGGTGTTTTATTTTATTTTGTTATATGTATTAATTTATTTTAGTATAAATCCTGATAATAGGTATTCCGTGTAAAATTATGATAGTTGAAGATTGCTATATTTTTTTATTTTTAATTTTAAATTTACAAAAAAACATTCCTGTTATTATATTAAAGCTGGTTATTTCCTTTTTTTTAAATTTTTTTGATGACTGTATATGTGACTGGTATAAATTTCAGTTAGTAATCCTTATTGGTTATTTTTATGGTGGTATTAAATATGCTAGGAGAGGGGGTAGTTTACGTTAATAATTATGGCGGTATATATGTTAACGTTAGATGCGGTGTGATAGTAATGTGTAAGGGGGTTGGCGCCAATGATAACATAAGTGGTTAATATTTATTGTAAATTGTTAGTAGTGATTAGTAATGTTGGTGGGAGAATAATAAAAATCTATAAATGTAATTATTGTGGTGCTAGCTTGAACTAAAGAGTGGTTGTTGGTGTCTTATTTTATTTTCTATATTCATTTGTTTATTTTTATTTATTTTGGTATGAATCCTGGTAATGAGTATTTATTCTCATGGTTACATATGGAAATTATATCTGATCTTATTGTTTTTTTTTTGTTTTTTTTTAAGGTATTAAATATGCTAGGGGAGTAATATACGTTAATGATTATAGTGGATTTATATGTTACTAGTAGATGTGATGTGTAAGTGATGGTGTTGGGTGTTGGTGGTAATGATAATATTATTAGTTAATAGTTATTGTAAAGTGGTAGAAGTGATTACTAATGGTGGTGAAATGATAATAACGAGAGATGCAATTATTGTGATAGTATCTTGAAATTAAATTGTGATTGTTGGTGGTTTGTCTTTTTTATCCGTTTGGTATGAATTCTGATAATAGGTACTTGTTCTCATGCCTAAATTTGGAGATTATTTCTGATTTTTTGTTTAGTAAATTCTTTTGCGGTTTGTGTGATATTATTGCTACTTTTTCGTGTAGGCAAAGTAGGCATTTTATTGCAATGTTTGCTGTAGGCAGAGGCTTTTTTCAATATTTCCCAACTTATTGTTGGTGTGATGTTTTTATTTTTTTGCTATGTAGAAAGTGTGGTGCTGTTCGAATATTTCCTGTTGGTGAATGAAAGGTTGTGATTGTTATTCCTCATCTTGAATGGACCTTCCGTGGCACCTATGTAGTGAATTATGTTGTTGTTTGCACTCACCTTGGCCTTGTATATTGTGTTCGTAAGTTGGCAATTTCCCTGGAGTGGACACGTTGTTTTATTTCTGCAGATGCACATTGGATCCTTGGTTTCATTTTTGTGGGTTGTCATTTTTTTGTTGTGGCTTTTGATTATTTCTGTTATGTTTTTGTGCAGCTGTAACTGATCTTTACATTATTTTTGTTAAATATTTTTGATAATTTGTTTGTTTCAGTGAAGTGTTTTTCTATTAGGTTTAGGAATATCTTGCCTATGTTCGTTTTAACGGTTTTGTTATAGGGTGGATCAAACCAGATAATGTTTCTTTTTCTATTATATATATATATATATATATATATATATATATATGGGGGGAACTTTAAATGTCAGGAGATCAGTTGAATCCGCAACATTCGTTTCAACTATACCGTTGCCTCGGGCGATGTTTAACAAATGATATCTTAACTGATCTCCTGATTTTTAAATTTAAAAGCTCTATATGTTATTTTTATTTTATTTTTTTCACTGGTTTATTTTTTCACTGGTTTATTTTTTCACTGGTTTATTCAGCAGATTTAATACATTTAATACTAATGTTTACTGGTCTGATTAATCTATTAATATTTTATGCATGTTATATATATATATATATATATATATATATATATATAAAATATATTTTATATATATATATATATATATATATATATATATATATATATATATATATATATATATATATATATATACGAGAAAACGAAATATATATTTTATACATCGAGAATAAATTTAAGGAAATCTATGACAAAAGAAATATAAAAGAACGTAAACACCACACGAAAAGCCTTCCCCACCTTTTCATGTATCCTCCTAATTTACATTATATTATATTAGACGCACAAACACACACACACATACATGCATTTTCACACACATGCACATACACACACACACACACACATATATATATATATATATATATATATATATATATATATATATATATATATATATATATATATATATATATGCGCACACATTTATTTTACCTGCTAGAGTATATTATATTTAATGAAGATAATCGCTTACTATCATGGACAGCATTTATCTAAATAATTATAATGTGGGTATAGTTATTATCACGGAATGGAAACCGACTATCGTCATATAGTCTTGGTAACTATATGGAAAGTGCAAATATATATAAGTGAGATCGGGAGAGAGAGAGAGAGAAAGAGAGAGAGCGTGTGCATGTGGGAGACAGAGATAGGGCGTATCAAATTATATTTTCGTTATAGTGTTATTTTTGTATATGCGATATATCAAACCGCTGTCTCCATTGTCTGTCCTTATTAGATATATTGATAATAACCTGTTTTTGTTGAACCTGTTTTTATGATGCATACAGAGGCGACGTATATTTCTGTTCGTTAATAGATTAATATATATAGGCCAACAAAAAGCCTATTTGATTAACCTCGTACCCCATATACATAACTAAATTCATATTTTCTTATTTTACATATTAGTATGTCTCCATTTATATTCAGTATTCTTACATATATTTATTCTTTTAAATTATCAATTTTGTCAACTAATTCAACCATTTTTACCTCCAAGTTATGCTCATTCATTCACGCCTCTTTTAACCGTAGAACACTAACCATGGGTATATAGTACCTAGCACAAATTTTCCTATTTTTAATTACAATTTTCAGTACCTGATTTTATTACCTAAATAACATGTTTTTCTGTTCCTATTAATGTTAACTCAAAGTAAAAAGTTTCAAGTGCCTGCATGCAAAATATTTCAAATAAAGATTTATATTTTTTTTTTTTTTGATATTTTTAATATCGGGTATGATATACCCATGGTTAATAGTGGTGTAACTTTAATTGATGGTTGGTGTTATAGGGTTAATGAAAGATTCTCTGTTTTGCTTCGAATTAATATTCGATTCCTTCCAGGTTTTTGTCGGCATTGAAAAAATATTTGGCAAAATGGGCATCAGTCAGCTTTGCAAAAGTTAAAGGAACATTTTCTTGCATAAATAAATCTTTACCGACACAACAAACGTCGTGCTAGAAGCTGCAGTTCCCTGTACGTATCTTAACAACATCCATTACTAGCGGACCTATAATTATACAGTAACTAATAAAAAAAATATAACTAAACATATTGCAAAGCATCCGCCTTTTTTATTTATTTCGAATCACGTTACTATTTCCTTTCATGACAGTCTATACCATTGTGAATAATGAATAATTTCCCACCTTTCCCACAAACGAAACGATGCAAGCCTCTCCCTATTCTACAGGGTGTGGCCGGTATTTGAGGAAATACAGATTTAAGATTAATACTGCTTCCTACCAACTTCTAATGCTTTTATTTTTCAGAAATCAAGAATGGCAAACGCTATGATAACAAATGAAATAATAAAAAAAATGCAGTGATTGTGGCATTAAACGCTGATCATAGCGATTTGGATATTGCATGTTTCCTCAGATTTGCAAGATCATTTGTCCACAAGATACAAAGAGTTTGAAGACGCTGACAGTTCCCTCATATCTGTATCAAAACGTCAAAGACATTCTGCACGTTGTGATAAAGTGAGAACATCTGAATTTATTCAGGAAGTCAAACAGACAATTGAGGAAAACCGATGTCAATCCATGAGGTCAATTGCCAAAAAGCTGTGTGTCTGAAAAAACAATCAGAAGGAATGTTCATGAAGACATTGGATACAAGTCCTACGTAATGAAAAGAGGTCAATTTATGTCTGAAAAACAAAAGGAAACCGTTTAAACAGATCCAAAAGGCTTTTAAACAAACTTAAAAATCCTTCAGAAGCTGGTGTGATTTGGTTTTTCTCAGATAAAAACCTAACATAAGAAATGACAGCTTTGTTCAGATCCTTCTGAGGTGCCAAGTGTTATGCGCACAAAATTTCCTTCAAGTTTTATGATATTGGGTGTTGTTAGCAATGAAGGACATGTTATGCCACCACACCTTTTTCCACAAGGTCTTAGAGTAAATGCTGCGGCTTACATATGGCGACAAAGATGAGGATAATAGTCCGAATAATGCAAATAATGTAGTAAATGTTAATTTGTTATAATATCATAGTGTAAAAGCAGCATATTTAATGTTCCTGACACACTGGCATGTCACACTTCATATTATAGAAGCATATAGCAGCAATGATATATGTTACCAGCGTACATTGATGGATTTTAAACGCACAACCCTATGCCAGTTGTACTCTTGCATCTGATAAATTTGAATACTCACTAGGCTTTTCAGACAGGATCGCAAAAACAGTGGTTACCAAAGGGGTGTAACATTCCATTTCTAAAATTGTGGTAACATATTAAGATCTGCAGTGCCAAGTGTGTGTCGGGTAAACATGGCAGGAATTACCACTCAGGTTGCGAATGCACGTGCCTAGATGATTTTAGTTAGACATATTTGCGGTACAAGTGACACTGGCTCAAATCCCGTCTTCATTCGATGACAGTTCCACATGGTGTTTAAACTTCCTGTAAATTATGTAAAATATCAGTGCTGATATACATGTGTATTCGTTTAGAAAGACGCAACTAATAACAAATATCACCTGTACTCGCGGTCTCGCTAATTAGACACTTGG
>CAHIKZ030000350.1:210000-315000 GCA_903632075.3 Acanthosepion pharaonis
TAGTGAAAATAAGACTGTATAAAGAAAGCCCGTAATGACTATTTTTCAAAGCTCTTTCGGCGACTTATTTAGCCATTTATAATGGGTTTGTTGCTAATTAAAGAGCGAATTGAAAAAAAAAATCCAATGTTCTGCTGAATGAATTAGTTCTGTTTTCCAAATTCCAATCGAAATTTCAAGTGAAAAAAATGTCCGCCGCCATTGTTTAAACCGAAAACTAGTGTACCGTTCGCAGCATTGGATCAATTCAATGAAGAACTAGACAGAGTTGAAAAAATAGGTGTACTTGAAATAATTAACCATTCAAAATGGTCAGCACTAGCAGTGTATGTAAAGAAAAATATAATAAAATTCATATCTGTGCTAATTATTCAACAGGGCTAAACAATATTTGTACAAACCCATAACTACCGCTTATCAAGTCCAGAGGAAAATTTTGCTTATTTAAACAGTGGAAAAGTCTTTTCGAATCTGTATCTGTCTTAAGCATATTTGCAAATACTGTTTGAAGAAGACTGTTCAGAAAAAAAATAATTCTAAATACGCACAAGTGATTATATAAGTTTAACCGACTTCCGGTTGGAATTGGCTCCAGCGATATTTCAACAAGCTATGGATACATGCAGATTGTTTTTCTGGATGATATATTAATTACCATAATTCCCTATGTATAATAAGCCTTTATCCATAATATGCACCCCTCAAATTGTGCTGAAAGTTTGGGAAAATGTCTCTATTCAACATAACACGCGTCCCTTGTTTGGTAATCAAAACTTATAAATTGCACCGCTCCGATTTCATTACGATCAGCGTTTCCTACTCTTATTCCAGCTGTAATTGAAGATATTTATCATAATTTCCGATCATCACGATTCTCAAAGGAAACGGAAATACTTATATTTGACTACTGCGCAGACTCATTAATCTGTTTTTGTTCGATAAAATGTGCAACGTCTCGAGTTTGCTTAATAGATCGAGTTAGTTAACTCAGGTTTGCTTAATAATTGAAGTTAGTCATACATAAATCGAGTTTGCTTAATAGATCGAGTTAATTATACATAACACGGATTTGCTTAATAGATCGAATTATTTATACATAACTCAGGTTTGCTTAATAGATCGAGTTAGTTATACATAACTCGAATTTGATTAATAGATCGACTTATTTAACTCAAGTTTGCTTAATAGGTCAAGTTAGTTATGCATAAATCGAGTTTGCTTAATAGATCGAATTATTTATACATAACTCGAGTGTGCTTAATAGATCGAGTTATAAATAACTCAAGTTTTTATAATAGATCGAGTTAGTTATACATAACTCGAATTTGATTAATAGATCGACTTAGTTAACTCAAGTTTGTTTAATAGGTCAAGTTAGTTATGCATAACTCTAGTTTGCTTAATAGATCGAATTATTTATACATATCTCGGGTTTTCTTAATAGATCGAATTACTTATACATAACTTGAGTTTTCTTAAAAGGTAAAGAGAAATGTTTTACAAAGAATAAAATAAAGAACTAAGAAATAAGAAATCACTTCAATGAAATTTAATTGTCTTGATCATGAGGCAATTTCTGTGCAATTGAGTTTCTTCTCCAGATGACAGGTTGTTCCTCTTCATAAACATGTAGCACCAACTTGGATGGGCTTTGAAAGTTTCCTCATGGTATTTTTTCATCTTTATCCGGGTCAATAACTTTTTGTTTATACTTCTGATGGCATGTTCAGCAATCCTCCTCTTTGCAATTGCAATTTCCTCCTCTAAATCTTCTTTTTTTTTCATTTGAGGATACGTGTCTTCTTTACTTCTTCTACCTGGAGCACTTGAAGAAGCTTTTGCAGCCACAAATTTTTCCTGGTTTTTCTCCATCGTCTTATATTTGCTTCACTTATACCGTACTTTCTTCTTGCTGCACGATTTCCCACTTGTTCTGCAACTGTAATAACTTTTCTTAAATTCACTTGGGAATCTTGTTCTTGAATTCATTTTTAACCAGGGGTCTTGTAGAGGAAGAAGAATAGAAGGTAAAGATAAGGGCTATTCTTCTCGAGAGAATATTGCGAACTGCTGGTCGTCCAGCTTATACACACAGGTTTTACCGAAATACGTTTCCACCAAAATAAACTATCCTATTCCGGTAGTCTCGACAAATCAGAGCGGATCATGCAGAAACAACATGGCTGCGCCCATAAGACTGTCGCAGAACCGTAAGTCTTTCACAAAAATGGTTTTAAACATAGAATAATATTTTTCTAATTTAGTTTTATGATAATTCTTTTTTTATTTTACATTTGTAAGTATTATTAGGTACGTATGATTGTGTTTGACATCCTTACGATAGGGGAGAGTGAATATCGTGTGTCAAAACAAAGTGACAATGTTTTGCAGAGAAGAATCAAAATTTGAACGATATACCGTAATCCCCCCCTATATATAATACGCCTAAATCAATAATACGCACCCCTATAACTGTGTTGAAAGTATGGAAAAATCCTTCTACTCAAGGAGAATACGCACCCCTTCGTTGGTAATCAAAACTTATAAATTGTTCCTCTTTAATTGCATTACGGTCAGTGTTTCCAACTCTCATTTTAAAAAAATGGTTTAAAACATAGAATAATAATATTCTAATTTTTTTTTATGATAATACTTATTTTATTTTACATTTGTAAGTATTTTTAGGGACATATGATTATATTTGAGATCCTTATGGGGTCGCAATCGTCGAATGTTAGTGTCAAATTGTCGTATGTTTGTGGTGAGTAGTCATTTCGCAACTGAAATCGACCTATGAAACGGCAATTTTTTGATGATATTTTTGTAGCCGTGCATAAAACGCACCCCTTATTTCGTTTATTTTTTAAAGCGTATTATACATGGGGAATTATGGTGAAAGTTTATCTAAGGAATATCATATCGGGCAGGTGAAAAGAGTTTCTGAAAATATACGAGAAGACGGGTTCAAAATCAGCGAGGAAAAGTGCGATTTCTTGCCTAAAATCAACTTCCTAGGAAAGAAAATCGTCAACTAGATCCAACGAGGGAAGGTGCAATTAAGAATATGCCTCCTCCAAGCAAACCTTACTAAGTAACAAGCATTTCTATGACTAGCAAGCTATTATCAAAACTAATATTCAAAATTTGAGCACCCAAAGATTAATTTGCTTAAAAAATGGCGTAAAGTGAATCTGGTAGGATGAGTGTCAGAAGGCGTTTGATAAAAATCAAAAATATACTAACGTCAGCTTTATCATTAGCGCATTACGATCCAAAACTATAAATCGAGTTGGTTTCAAATGCTACTGACTATGGGATAGCAGCACTAATTCGAGATAAATATGATGACGGTAACATGAAATCCATGATTCAAGTTTCTTCTACCGGCCGAAAAAATACAGTCAGATTGAACAAGAGCCGTTAGCAATAATATCAGCAGTAACAAATTTCCAAAATTTATACACGGAAAGAATTTTTGTTTACAGAAGGACCACCGTCGTCGATTACCAATTTATGGTTTGGAAAATGGAATCCGTACGCATAAGGTGAGTAGATTCCAACGCTCATTTATTTACGATTTCAAGATGGAATACCAACCGTAATACCTATCGGATTGAAAAGCGGATATTAAATGTATTTCATAGTTGACTTACGGGAATTTCAAGTATGATGCCTCTTATGAGAAGCTATGTATACTGGACCAACATGGATCAAGACATTGAAAAACTAGTAAAACCATACAAATGTTGTGATCCCCAACCACGAAATTAAAACTTTAGCCAAAGACAGGTATTTTGTGGTCAAGAACGCACAAAGTTTTTTTCAGGTTCAACAAATGGATCAGATTATCGTGTGATAGGTTTGTAAGGTTTAAAATGAAATTGTTTCAAGTTCTTATACCAGAAATATGCAAGATAAACCAGAAAAGCCAACTGGAAATATAAAGATATGAACCGATTTGAACATGAGGCTTAGGAAAACATAAATATATATATATACATACGTTGTTTCCATTAGGAAATAGTCATGTCTCCCTTGCAGGCACCATTTTCAAAAATTAAAGACGGGTAAAGGGAAACCAATTCTTTATACGACAAACTCCACCGCGATTGCATTTGCAAGCAAAGATAAGCATTAATTTAGGAATATGTCGGAAGTCGAAATGGAAATCCTCACAAGAAGCATTAGTGACAGCAGCAAAAGACGTGAAACAAAGGGAAGAAAGGCGTGGAAAAATGAAGGTTAGAGGTGAAATTTTTGATGTTTTAATATCGACATTAGATGACCTTGTGAAATGGCGCAGAATATGAGCTCTTACAAAAATACCATAACAAATAAATACAAAGAAGCAAGAGCGGAATGATGAAAGTTAAGAAATATACTGATTTGCTGAATACAGATCTATGAAGTGTTCATATAAAGAAAACTGAAATATAAGAACAGAAAACCTACCCTACCATTTGATACGGAATATAAATTTAATATATGCAGTAAATTATCAATAGTATTAACGTATAGAAAAATGAAAAGAACATGGATTATTTAAATTGGCTTCCATTTTAAATGTAAACAGGGATTGTTGGGTGACGTCCCCCGGTGTCGCTGCGCCAAATGTGACGACTGCCTGGCCGCGCCCGCTGTTCTGTCCTGGTCGTGGCGCCAATTGTGACGTCACTCCGTCTGTCTCCGCGTCGTCGCCGTCGCCGTCCTATCCTGTCCTGTGACGACCAATGTGACTTGGTATTGGTCGCGGCACCAAACGTGACGTTCTAACCCTTTGCTGATTCAGATGGGAATCTGGTTAGATTCGGTATCAGCCTTATCGTTCCCAGCTCGCCTCCAACATCTGGTTACCGAAGTAACTGTTTTGATTTCCAGTCTAACCTACCCACGTTGTGTTTTGATCTTAGGTAGACGAAATCAATCAGTCGCCGGGCCGTAATGCAAGTCGAGTCCGAACAAGGGCAATACCGCACAAGTATATGTAAAAGAAAATAAAGTAATAACTCGAAAAGTTCAAATGTGTTAAAAAAGGATAACAATATTTTATATATGGTTGCTGAATACAGGACTGAGTCTTCCTCCCAACCCGCTTATATAGATTCGTGACACTTTGTGTTTGTTAGGCGAGTCTTAACATCTTAAGTTGTTTGTTCTTTAAGAAACTGGTTCTTGGTGTCTCTTCAGGCGATATTCGTAAAACTTTTTTGGTGGTGTGAGTCTAATTCGTTCTTCAAAAATAAATTGCTCTTGGTTATAAGTTGAGGTCGTGAATGCTTGAATCTCAAGTCAGCTATCTGCGAGGCGGGTCCTCAGAGCTCTCAGATCAACTGCAAACTGCAACTGCTTGCCTGTCTGTCCCCAACCCCAACTGCGAACTTAACTGTTTTCTATTCGTTGCGACTCTGCTTATATGGACCCCGACCAAAACCGGAGTGGGCCTGTCGGGGTTTGAGGTTTCTTGATAATTCTAAATCCGCATTAAGGGTTTTCTTTGTTCTCGGTCAGGAAGAATTATTAATTTCCATTTTTGGAAGTCTTTCGTCCTCCCAAATTCTTCCTTTCTCATATTGGTATCTCACCTATACCCTCAGAGTGTGTCAACGGGTTTCTTCTCTCTCTCTCACATTGGCATTTCATACCGATCCCTTCAGGAGGCGTCAACAGGCCTGCCCTCCTTCTTCACATGATTACCTTCACCTACCGCACACGCCACCATTCAGCCAATGGACGCCCAGCAGTGTGGGTGTGGCTAGACTAGCCTCGGTTTAAAAAATCTTTCTCAAAGAAAACAAATTATCATCCTTTTTTTTTCTTTTCTTTCTGTTTCTTCTTCTCGATAACAAATCCTTAGACTCTTATCTAAACCGAATGTCACCTGGACTTTATCAATCGATACCTTCGCCAAACAAGTGGGTGGTCATCTGGCGATATCCACAGCCAATTATTCGTCCCGATTAAATTTTTTTTTCGTTTTATCATAGCCAGCTCCGACACAAAACAGATGCTTCTCTCAATGATATTCTGCAGATAGTCAAAGGCTTAATCTTTCCTTCCTGGTACTCTGCGGGAGGTCTTGCGGACATTTTTCCCGCGACTCAATTAATTTTTATCTCTTAGAATTCTGCCTTGTAGGCCACCTGACCGACCTGAAATTTTCACCATTGCCATACCCGGTGCGCCGACAGATCCCCCATCTTTACTTTCTTCGCTAAAGAAAATAAAAAAATCTTTACCACTTTTCCTTGTTAGAAAAAAAATGATATCGTCTTTTCGTGATAGATTCTTATCACCTAATTTAATTCTCGCCTTTTTTTCTTTTTTTTTTCACGCAACCCTAAATAGTGTCACAGTTGTAAAAAGGTTTCCAAACCAACAGGTGGAGAACCACCAAGAATAAGTAATTTCTACTAGTACTATCACGCACACAAACAAACACACACATACATGCATACATACATACACATACACACACGTACACTATCATCCGAAATAGAATTACACTGCATATACATACATATAGCAAGATTTAAGCTTTTCACTTGGGCATGTAATCTATTAACATTTGGGAGCTTCGAAAGCTTTCAGAATGCCATAAATGCAATTTAAAAAATCAAATGGCCGTGAAGTCATGAAAATCAAACAACACAAAAATAAAAATTCTAGAATTTTTCTCCTTAGCTCACTCGTGGTAGAAGGTTTAATAAAAGTGAAATATGTTAGATTAATAAACTTTTCGTATTT
Source organism: Acanthosepion pharaonis (assembly GCA_903632075.3). NCBI lineage: Eukaryota > Metazoa > Mollusca > Cephalopoda > Sepiida > Sepiidae > Acanthosepion > Acanthosepion pharaonis. The sequence continues at coordinate 216,745 of CAHIKZ030000350.1, forward strand.
GTTATTTGTCCTATCAAGCGTTTTGTCGGATTCCGATCAATATTTGATCTGTATGTAATCCCTATTCACACACACACACACACACACACACACACACACACATATATATATATATATATATATATATATATATATATATATATATATATATACATATATATATATGAGTGAACAGTGAAGCCAACATTTACAGGCTGTTTCAGGCTAAAAGCAATCGTCGTGGCCTGACGATTGCGCCTAACATGAAAAAAAGCTTATCGCCTCAAAGTGTTGACGTCAATGTTCACTTTTATATTTACACACGCTCTATCTCTGATTTTGAGCACTTTATTCCATAAATATAGCACGCATTAAGATATATATATATATATATATATATATATATATATATGTGTGTGTGTGTGTGTGTGTTTATGTGTGTTTGTTTTTGTTAATAAATAAATAGATAGGGTCTGCATATCTGCATATGCATCACTTGGAATGGGCGCACATATAGATCTGAATAGATTAGGATAGTCAAATAGATAGATATATAGATAGATAGTTCCGAATAGACTAAAATAGATAGATAGATCCGAATAGACTTAGATAAATAGATCAAAATAGACTAACATAAATATATTAGTCTATTTCTATCTATCTATCTATTTATCTATTTAGCTAGCTAGCTAGCTAGCTAGCTAGATAGATAGATAGATAGAAATAGGCTAGAGTAGATAGATAGATAGATAGATAGATAGATAGATAGATAGATAGATAGATAGATAGATAGATACGGTCTGTAAATACCTCAATGTTTGGAATATAGCGAGTTAGGAAGAGAAAATATTCAAAACTTCTAACAACAATTTGTGACCTCAATAGCAACGGAAGCGTTCTTCTGAAACAAAAATATCCGGTCATCTTGATAAATATTGGCACAGAATCAGTTTGAGAAATGCTTTTAATTAAGAAAGTGCGAAAACTTCATTTATTCGCCCAGCGGACGGTTTTATTTGTCATACTTGACATACTTTTGTATTATATGTACCAGCCTACAAGTGGAAAATTTCTAGCAAAGTTTCCCCCTCAATCTAATGTTTATTTTTTGTCAAACACGAACCATCAGTAGCAATTTGATTGAAAAAAATTGAACGGAAAGACAAACATAGTAAACATAATATTATTTGATATCGACGTTTCTTTTGTTTAAGCCCAAATTTCCAGAAATATTTCCTAAGCATGTAAATTTTTTATAATAAAAATTTACAAAATGCTAGTCGAAAAGTATCTCTTTACTGACATTGCATCTCAAATGAAAAAATCGAGCGAATACTAATTTATTGTAAATGATCCCGGCTATATTTTAGATGTTGACGTCTAAAACCTTCTCAAACAAAGCTTAGATTATACAGACAGCTATATTTTAAGTGGAATACTAAAAGGGTGAACAATGTTAAAGTAATTAACGATGCATTATCTTCACAGATATAATGATTAGTTTGAATATTTATTCTATTCAATTTTAAACTTTTACTTTTCCGTTTAAATATATGGTTGACCGTTGGTCAGAATCATCCGCATTTGTCCGAAAAAGTACACACGAGCATTTTTTAGCATCTTTTAATGTTTCGTACAAAACACGGTTTACCTGGAATTTTCATTAACTTGATCGTTGCAAAGTCTCGGATAGAAGTAAATAAATCTATATAAGATGACAAACGTAAAATCAGTCAGTCGATAGAAAATTGATTGAATTTCTGGCGTGTAAGATCTCTTTCTTTCCTCCTTCTGTCTCTCTCTCTCTTTTTATATATATATATATATATATATATATATATATATATATATATATATATATATTCTACATTCATTCAACACCATCACTTGATAAGACTCCAGAAATGTTGAAAGAAAATGGGTATTTTTTGTAGTGAATTTATAACATATTTATGTCATAATTTTCGAATAATTAATTATATATATATATATATATATATATATATATATATATATATATATATATATATAGAGAGAGAGAGAGAGAGAGAGAGAGAGATAGGTAGATAGATAGATAGATAGATAGATAGATAGATAGATAGATAGATAGATATGAATATAAATCATTGAACATTCAATGCCGGTGCTAATCAAATATTTAAAGCTTTTCAATCAGCACCTGCTGTTTTGAATCTCATAATAGTGCTGCTGGTGAAAAAAATAATATTCATTTTTAATATAATAAAATACAGTATATATATATATATATATATATATATATATATATATATATATATATATATATATATAGGGCGTATGAAAAATATTTTTACATATGTTGGTGGCGGGGTCCCTCATACTAAAAAGGATAAATGTTCGTATAAGCATACATCCTTCGTTTCTGTGTTATTAAGTTAAAAAGGATTTTTACAGTAGATTGCGATGTGTTGTCATCTAGTCTGGGTAACATATATCATTCTGGTAGATTTGGGGCTAGTCTGTCTTCAACTTTTAACGTGCATAGTAGAGAATTACCTGGGAAATGTTCATTTAACAATGGCAGGATATTCATATCGTGAGTAGGCAGACATGATTTTTGCAAACGGTCTAAATGGTAAAGGATGAGGGAATTTATTTAAACAACAACGCAAAAATGAAATATTTGCGTACGTATATTTATATGGAATGTTGTACTTGTTTCCTGCGAGGCATTTTTGATACACCACACACACACACACACAGACACACATATACATATATATATATATATATATATATATATATAATCATAATATATATACGGTCATAATATATATATATATATATATATATATATATATATATATATATATATATATATATATATATATATATGTATGTATGTATGTATGGTATAAGAATGACCATTGGAAGACGAAACGCGTCAAAAAACTAAAATCTTTTCATTCCCAATTGTATTGTCATACTTATACCAGTTTGTATTATCCACAATTGTTCTGGGAATTTTACTAATGATATATATATATATATATATATATATATATATATATATATATATATATATATATATATATATATATATTTGTGCGGGATTACATACTGAAAATTGTAAATTTAGATTAGATGGATTAACTTTAACGTTTATGTCATTATTAAATGTCAAGAAACTCAAATCTAATATCGATTTATCTACACACCATGATATATCTGAGCAGATAGATAGATAGATAGATAGATAGATAGATAGATAGATAGATAGATCGGGACTGTATACGAATCATTTCTTTGGCAGATATATCGCTAGATAAAAAATAAATAAATACTCCAAATCATTGAACCCAATTTTAGCAAGAGACAGAGAAAGCGAAATTTATATATCCAATATATTGACATAGCTAGAATTCATCCAAATACATTATGTTAAATTCAACCAGCAATGTCTCTTATTTTTCGAATAAGCCATTGAAGATCGGAATCAAAAATGTCTCTAATCTTTCCGAATTTTATATCTTCTGTTATTGTCCGATTATCCGACAGAAATGCGTGCTGTCAATTCAAGATGCTGTTGGCTAAAATTTGGAACATATTTAGGACATTCGAATTTGTCGAATTAGTCCCAGGTGTAATCTTTTGTCCATTGTGATAGTTCAATAATAATATAATAATAACCATAATAATAATAATAATAATAATAATAAATTATTAATAATAATAATAATATACACAAAAATATTCTTACCTGTACAGCCCACACCTTGCGAAGGGCTTTACCTATGTAAAATATACGTATTTTTTTCAAAATTCCTCAGTGGAAAATGTCATGATGCCATTTCTAATCTTAGGTCTCTGTGCGGGACCCGAAAAGAAATGTGTACACCCCAGAAATCAAAGGAAATAAAATAATAATAATAATAATAATAATAATAATAATAATAATTCTTATTGACACGGCAGACCCAGTAGACTGTAATGTATCTTTAAAAATCTCAAAAAAAATTATAAAAATACAAAGATCTTGAAATCGAAATCCCAATAATTCTTGTATTACTTTGATTGTTTTTTTTTCTTTTTGGTTATGCGATGAAGAAGATTCGACATGTGAGACATCAGCCTATGTGAAAGTGTGGAGCATGTGTGGCCAGTATACGAATTTTGACTAGTTTTTATATTGAATGATAAATACAAGGTATCTGTTGTGTTCGTTAAGTATTAAGTATTATTGCATTACAGGATATTGACTGCCACACTCAAAACACCCAGTTCTTGTTAATGACTGAGGCGATTGAAAAGTTTTGAACAAATGCAAATCAAAACATGGAATCTGGACGGTGATTTCCACAATTTGATTTCAATGGACAACAACTTAGTCGAAAATTGGAAATTTGAATTAAAAATATTCTACTAATATTTCTTGTAGTTTGAATTGGAAATTAATTATATATACAAATGTGGATTTAGAAAGTGACTCGTTGCGTTTTCTCTAGCTAACGTTTTCAGCTAACAGGAATTAGAAAGATTATAGTGAATCCATTTCTAGGTTTTCTTCTAAGAAAGTGAATACACTGTGTCGTGCGAGATAATTGTTTTTCTCCCGAATCTATCTTACATATCTATATGTCTACCATTCATCCATGCTTAGAATATTGCTGTCACATATGGTCCACTGAGCTTCTTGATAAAATCTAAAGAAGAATCAGCAATATTATTGGTCCTGATGTAGCAACTAGGCTTCAGTCACTTACGAACCAATTTACATGGGAACTGTTAGTATCAACTCTTCGCGATGGTAACTAGACATTATGAATTTAAGAGGAGTACTAGACTGGCAATATGGTGAAACCAATATACAGTTGGGTTAGCTAGATGTAACCGTAATTTCTCTGCTAAAAGTTTCTTTTACAGCACTTCTCGCTTTAGAACTCCCTTCTGTATACATGCTTCCCAGCCAAATTTAATCTGAAAAAAAAAAATTAAATGCTAATCACTATCTACTGTTCGCCTAAGTACTCTTTTCTATTTCTGCTCATTACTAATGTTTCTGGACCTTATTATTCCACTTTGTGTAAAATCTTGTTTTTAGTGGTTGTAATGTCTTGCTTGGGGTGATAACAATTTAAAAAAAAAACAAATCTGCGCAATTTTTTTTTTATTTATTTATTATTTCTAGAGCGCAAGTTTTTCCTTAATAATAATTTTCGAATATTCTGCCCGGTTGGCGAAGATTAAATAAATACACTGTTTAACAAATAAGCAGATCACCTTACTCAAATGAATGTATAAACTAAAAATAACTTTTAAAGCGACACATATATAAATGTCACTGTCTAAACGGTTAAACGTAGTCGTCTCTTCTAGTTCAACAGCTTCCGATCTCGCACTTACCGACAGTGGAACTCCCTTCCCTGATAGCTATAATCTTCAAATATTCAAATGTAATATCAATCGACATCTCCTGATGCCTTGATCATGATCCCCGTTCTTTTCTTTATCCATTTCTCAAACAACACTCTTTAATCTTGGATTCATTCTCTAAACCCTTGCGTGCTAGTGGCATTCTCGCATTGCTTGGGGTGATATGCTTAAAAATAGAAAAAAATATATATGCGTGTGTACTGAACGAATGACGGAATGTGTATTTTTATATGCGGGCCCATGTGTCAAATAGATATTAACAGATTCAATTTCAACCAGGAGAGAATTCGTTTCTGGCAGTTTTTTTTTTTTATTATGATGCCTACTGCTGGTCTTGCCTTCCACTTTCTGATAGTTTTTCTTCTGCGCGCGCCAAAAACGACTTTATCCACAATGATAATTTTAGTGTGAAAACAATGTTAAGACATCGTTTGAATCTGTAAATCACCTCATAATTTTTTTATCGCTTGAGATGGCGATTATAATGTTGGCGTTTGAAGTCAGATTGCGTAATTGACCTTTGGCAGTCAACGAATTAACAAACAGATCAGAGGAAAGATAAACATTGTTTAAAAAAATCTAATGTGTTTTGAAAAATCAACGCCAATAAAATTTGTTGCTACATATCTTACACTGTAAAATCACTTTAGGGGGACCGTTTATGGTTATATGCAAAGTTCTACTACTTAGATATGCACATCTTTCATATAAAATCTCGTAAAAATTGAAATTATATTGATGTAAAGGACATTTTAGTTTGATGATAACAATTTGCAAGGAAGTCTTGCATATTTTACTCTTTATTCTTTGAGGAGGACGAGCTTCTGGATTTGTCTCTGCCTTGTTATTGCAAGGGTTTATTTTTCCATCTTAACGAAATGGCCGGAAACTATAAAACTTACTATAGATTGTAATGTCAATTCTCCATATTCTATTATTATTATTATTATTATTATTACAACTTCACGAACTCTTATATATTTCGTGCCAGTAAAAATGTTAATTTCTCGATTACTATCCTGAGCGTAGAGACGGATTTCCATACTGTGCACATGTACTTTTTCAAGAATGGCTGCGTCACGCACGATCGCAATGATTTCATTGATTGCCAACGCGTTTTGCGAGACACTGAGGTTCTCGAAGATAAGTCATGAGTGCGGCAACCGCAAAAAACAACAGCCTGATCTGCCACTTGGAACATTTCTCTGATTTGCCCTGCCAGGTCATGGTACCTCTTCATTTTCGCCTCCTCTGATTTCACAATGTTCTCATGACAACATATTGCAATATCTATCAGGATACATTCATGTTTGCTCTTGGGTAAATTTGTGATATCCTGTTGATTGCACTCGAACTGCTTGTCCATGAAAATAGTTGAATCCCATATTAGCTCCCCTTCCTCATTCTATTATCATTATTATTATTATTATTATTATTATTATTATTATTATTGACCTGCATTAGTTTTCTAATCACATGCCAGCTCATAATCACTGACTTAGGGCAAATGAAGTATGAGACTTCAAATTAATTAAAAATAATTAAGAACTATTAACAAGAAGAAAAATACACCAATTCATTGGCCAAAGATCTGTGCTTGTTAAAATTGTTGTATGTCTTTGAGATATGGTGCATGGGGGATTTTGTTAATTTGTTCTTGAGTTTCTTTCTTTATCAGATTTCAAAGTGTGCAATTTAGCGTGTAAGCAGTCTCCAGCCCTGTGCAACAAGAATGAACCGTTCAGTCTCACCTGTAAACCTTGATTCGCTTAGTTGTTTATTTATCTCCAACAGCATTTTTCCTTCACAGAAGTAATTGACAGTGTCGAGGTTTTCTTCTATTTGCTTCTGTCCGATTTCTTTTTCGTTTCTTCATTTAATTTTCTCGCTGATTTTGTATCAACTGTATCTCCTCCAGCGCTATTTTCAAGATTTAACAGAATTCACCTGCATATTTATAGGATTCTTCCGATAAAAAATAAAGAATTTTACTTTTCTCAAATTCCATTTCGAGTTCTAACCTATATTCTGTGATAGTTGCAATGTATATCTAGAGTCGTATTGTTGAAATTTTCAGGACAATTCTACTTGGATCATGCCACCACCGACACTGGTACTTAGCAGCAAGAGACAGTCAGCATCTCCCTTAGTGTGGCGCATTCTACTGCGTATGAGTTCTTCATCGTCTTCTTAAAATTGCTATTATTATTATTATTATTATTATTATTAGAAGTAGTAGTATTCATATCAGTATATAATTGGTGGAAGACTTGCTTCTCATTTGGAAGAATCGAGGCCGGTTGTTCCATCTTCTGCAAACGGATGTTATAAAAGTGGATATCGTATATTCTTAGCACCATCCCTTGTTAACTGAGCAGGTCGAGAAAACTCAAACGAGTTCAGAGTTCCTTCAAAAGAGCAGAGCTGAAATCCATGAATCGAAAAACCACATTATTCAAATAATCACTAAACTTGCATGCAAATATCAGAAAGAGACCGGCTTCAAAAAATTCATATGACAAAGTTTAATAAATATTCTGTACGGACATATTACACTGCATTGCAAAGATTGTTAACGAACGGACTACTGGAAAACATCACAGTAGATAAAAATGTCATATATGCAATAATTTAACAAGTGAAAATTTAATGTGAAAACAAATAAAAGATTTACAATAGACAAGAGCCCATTTGCAAGGTAAAATTTCAGCGAAAAATTGAGGAAATCAGATATCTCTATCTATAAAAGGCAGGATGTGTGTGTGTGTGTGTGTGTGTGTGTGTGTGTGTGTGTGTGTGTGTGTGTGTGTGTGTGTGTGTGTGTGTGTGTGTGTAAATAATGCACGGCCGCAATTTTTGACGGATTTGCACCAAAATTTACATGCACAGGCTCCAAGTTAGCGGGAAGGCCAAGACCGACTTTGCATTTCCCAACTCCTATCGATAGTGGAAATAATCGATTTTTTCATGCTTCCACGGCAGATTTCATGTAGTTTGCGGCCATTTTGTACTGGCCAGAGTAGGAGCCTATAGCTGGCTGCCGCGAATAGGCAGGAAGATTCTATTGGCCAGCGTGAGAGCCAACAGCTGACTGACTCACATATTAACTAGCATGCAAAAAAATTGATAGCTGCATTCGTCACAAGTGGGAAAATTTAAATATGCATGGCTCATTCGCTTGCTTAAACTCAACGTTGATTCTGATTCCGCAGAACTGGATTGGGTGTGAAAAAGTATTTGTTGTTAACATTCTTTTTTCATTCAGTTTTTCCAGTTACGGGTCCTTTTTTAAAGCTGATCGTTTTGTGTTCATTTTGTTTAGTTTTTTTTTTTTCGTAACAGATTTTATGTTTAGTGTAGAGCTTAGAAAAAATTCGCAGTGTAAGATAGGCAAGAAGTAAGGCATGTAACAACATCAGCACGGCAAAAGGAAAGGAAAGGCAAACATATTTTAAGTCAAGTGATAGCGATTGCTGTATGAGTTGTACAATTTTTGAATCAAACACCGGCAACGCCGGGCCATGCTGCTAGTCGATACTAGAAATTAGAATATTTTAACACGAAAAAGCAAGAAGATGAAGCGGAAATATAAAACTGTGTCGTGCCAGGAGGATATTCTCGTCTGAGTCTAACCTTCAAATCTGCAAATCTACCATTAGTCGTTCGTTGCATTGAATATTGTTGATATATATTGCCTATTGCCTCAGCTCTTCATCCCGACAAAAAGACAGTGAGTTTCCCTGACCTGGCATCGCGACACCAAATCCTTTCTCACACACGTGATGTGGCTTCCCTCTATCTTTTCTACAAATGTTTTCATGGCAACTACTCTGACGAGCTATTTTCATTGGTGCCCCAACTGTATTAATTTAAACGTGCTGCTAGATTGGCATCTCGGTCCCACCCATTCACTGTCGAAAAGTTCAATATAACCGCCTGTCTACTTCAACAGCTTCTTCTTTCGCACTTCCCGACAGTGGAACTCCCTTCCTCTTATTTACTTCCCTGATAGCAATAATCTTCAAAAATTTAAATGTAATGTCAATTGTCATATTCTGATGCCTTGATCTCGTTCTCTGTCCTTTTCTTTATCCTTTCCTCAAACACCACTTTTTACTCTTACATTTACTTTCTGTAACTCCTTGCGTGCAAGTGGCACTTCAAACTTACTGTGGTGAAATGCTTATAAATAGATAAATCAATGTATGTTGTATTCGATATTATTATTATTATTATTATTATTATTATTATATTTATTTTCTTTGATTTCTGGCGTTTACACATTTCTTTCCGGGTCCAAATAGCATCACAACACTCTCCACTGACAAAAAATATTACATAGATAAAGCCCTTCGTAAAGTGTGGGCTGTACTTGTCCGAACAATTTTTTGTATCTCCTTGAGGCATAGACTTCCAGGAATCCCTTCAATTTGTCTACTGCAATCTTTCCCAACCAGTTCTAGGGCTTCAACTACAACAAAGATTGTTGATGTTCCCATGTGCCACATTTTCGAGATTTCAATTTCAAATTCCTTGTATTTTGACAGCTTTTTGAATATCTGCAAAGATACATTGCCGTCAGCATGGACTGTCATATCAATAAGGAGGCACTTTTTTTGTTTGTGGTCTTTAATAACAATGTCTGGGCGGTTGGCTTTGATTGTTCTGTCAGTGTGTATTGTGTAGTCCCATAGAATTGTAACAGGTCTGGGTGGTGTTCAAACCATTTTCTTCCAGTTTCCTTCTCGTTGAAGTTGCAGATTTTCCAGTGCAGATATTGGCCCACTCTTTCATGCCGTGTTTTATATTCAATGGGTGCCAACACCGTACAACCTGATACAAGATGATCAATTGTTTCTGGATATTTATCACAGAATCTGCATTTTTGGACTGACACAATATTTCAGTATATGAGCTTGATAATTCCTAGTTAGCAAGCATTGGTCCTGTGCAGCAAGGATAAAACCTTCAGTTTCAGCTTTCAACCTTGCACTACATAGCCACTGATGGGTACGGGTTTTGTCTACGTCAGCTTGTTTGGTACGGGAAGAGTATTGGCCATGAAACGGTTTATCTTTCCATCGCTTCTGTATCTGGTCGGTTGCATTCGTCTTTGCTGTCTTTTTTAAAGTATTTTGCAGTTTCAGCCGGTATATTGTGTTGTGCTTGCATCTCTACGCCCATTATTATTATTATTAGCTTGGTGCAAAAATAATGACGTAACAATGTCGTTTTTTGACGTATTTTTTAATGTTAAAAACGACATTATTACGTCATTATTTTTGCACCAACCTAATATTATTATTATTATTATTATTATTATCATTATTATTATTATTATTATTATTATTATTGTGAGTGGTAACATCTTAGCACATAATTTTACCTAATTACCAAATCAAATCCACGATTTGTGAGTCGGAAAGATATATATGAACATTTGGGGCAGTCCATTTAGATGAAGAGCGTTTTGCAGTTGAACTGTGCTGTTCAGCGTAAAGTTTTCTTTTGTAGCCCATAGATGCTGACGGACCCATACATTTTATTCACATGATATCCGGCACACATCTTTAGCATACACAAAGTACCTAACAAAACAGAGGTCATCGTAGTTTTCCGTCTTTTATGACAATGTTTGAACTATTTGCACCAATTTCCCTGTCTGTGAATGTTGGTAAATTCCACAGTATACTCACTACATCTGTGGCGCCAATAGAGCGGTGCTTGTACCATGTTCGAATAGACATGCAAATGAATATATTGTTCTAGACTGTCATGTCTAACAATGAATTTTTCTCAGTAAGGACTGGGCACGGCTGATAATATGTGGCCAACAATTTCATCAAGTTTATGGTATAAGGGACAGGTGGGATTTGAGCCATCTTTGTTGATTTAAACAGAACCTTGTAGACATTAATCAGAAACCGTTATTTTAGTAGTAGTAATAGCAATCTGCATTTAATCTAATTTGTAATTTGTGATTTTAAATACGTAATTGCTTTTTTAAAATTCGTTCTTGTAGTACATATTTTATATTAAACATTTTATTCTATTATCAATGCATTTAATTATGTATGCCTAATTAAATTATCTAACATTTATTTGTTTCGATTCAAGCTCACACCTATATATTTGGGGGAGAATATGCGTATGCATTCGTCAGAATATATATATATATATATATATGTATATGTATGTGTGTGTGTGTGTGTGTGCAAGTGTTTGTGTCTGTGTGTGCGTGTTTTATCAGCACGTTATTATTTTAGCCCGATATTCTTACATAATTTATTTATTATTATCTTTATAATGGTTTTCACTTGTATTCTTTTTCTTTCACAATTTTTCTGGAAAAATCTATCGTTGCTTTCTTGATGCAGCTTTCCAACTTGATTCAATTAAATATTCCATTGTGGATTGTCAGAACAATCAAAGGAAGCGGCTGTCGTTCTTTTAAATTTGGTTAGGAAAGAAGAAATAAAAATAGACTTGGTTAAGATTTGAACAATTCACAGCGAGCCAGAAGAGAAAATAAAAGAAGGAATCGAAGCAGGTGTTAAGAGTATGGCCAAAATATAAAGACAATGAAGTGTATGAAAGTAAAGAAGACTGGAAATAAAATAAAATAAAAAAACAAGCAAGAAGGACAACTAACAAACAATCGTAAGAAATAAGAAAAGGAAAAAGAAAGAAAAAAGGCAAATTAAAACAAAGAAGAAATCTGCTAAACTAAATAAGTAAAGCGTAATAATCGTAGGAAAATAGAGAAATAATATTGCAGGAATTAAATGCTCAATAAAATGCTAAATAAAAAATGTTGTTTTAAAAATCTAACGGAAAGGGATATATGCTTAACGTCCAACCATTTTCTATCAATGCAGAAAATACAGGGTAACCCGGATATAAGAGACCCGGATATAAGAGAAACCCGGATATAAGAAAGATTTTATCTGGTCCCAAATTAGAGCCTGTGTTAATGCATATAAAATAGACCAAACCCCGATATAAGACAAACCCCGATATAAGAGACATCTCCGGTCCCGACAACTCTCTTATATCCGGGTTACACTGAAAGAAAACTTTCACTAATAAGACTCTTAAATGAAAAGTGTAGTCATTATTTGGTCTAAGCAGTTAATTCCATAGATATATCACGATATGAATTCGGAACTGAATATTTTTTATGAATTTTCGCAATTGTTATAATCTTGTCTACACTCACGTTCTCACATACGCGATGTAGCTTTCCTTTGTATTTTCTACAAATATTTTCATGGCAACTGCTCTGATGAGCTACGTTTATTGGTACCCCAAATGCATGAATTTAAGCGTGTTACTAGGTTGGCATCTCGATCCCACCAATTCACTGTCGAAACATGTAATATAACCACCTCTTCTCCACCAGCGGCTTCTTCTCTCGCACTTCTCCATAGTGGAACTCCCTTCCTGCTACTTACTTCCCTGATAGCTATAATCTTAAAATATTTAAATGTAATGTCAATATCTTCTGATGCCTTGATCCTGATCCACGTCCTATATATCCTTTTCTCAAACCCCCTTTTTTACTCTTGCTCTCACTCGCTGCAACCGCTTGCGTGCTAGTGGCACTCCGGCCTTGCTTGTGGTGAAATGCTTAAAAAATGAAGCCTTCTTACATCGGCTTTTGTGTAGTATGCTATTCAAAACAGAGAATATCCGGGGTTTAATTCGAATTTAATGCCCAACAACAGATTTGGCTCAAAGTGGTGTTAATCTCTGATTAATTTAATAAGTACAGGATCAACTGTACTAATGTTACCAATGTGAACATTGGACTCGGTGTCACGCGAGAATGTGTACCCCAGGTGTGTTGAACTAGAAGGTGACCAAATAATCAACTAGTTCGGAATCGGCTTTCGAGTGATGTCTGTGCGTCCGCTGATATCAATAGAATGTCGACAAGTTGAAATTTAAACACAGAGCCATGCAAAACAACTGACACGATAGGAAAGGCAGTATGCCTCACACGCTTTCCAGAAGAAATCGGACTTTCGAAAGAAGTTCCCAGAAACTGACATCGTTCCATAGCTAATGTTATAGTCCAGAAGTATTTAATAAGGTTCACTTAGTACAAAAGCCAAGAGCCACTCAAAGTAGAGGATTATTGCGTGGTCTTATATGAGCGAAAAGTAGTTCTGAGTTTCTGAAGGAAAGGTAACCGTTAGTCCTAGAGTTGAAGAGGTTAAGATTGAAATGATGGTGAAGTCATTCTACAGGTTATCTGTTCCACAAAGTAGCTGTTCTTGTGAAGTTGCTGTTTGTGTGGAACTTTGTTCTTCCTAATGGAATACGAAACGATTGAGGAAGATTTATCCTCTTGTACGTGGCATCGTGGGTCCCATCTGCAAATGTTAGAGCTAGTGAAACCGAGTCATATAGATCGTTACCATGAATATTGGGATAGAGTAACGAGAGGCTTGTAACGTGTCATCTGTGGGAAAAATATTGTAGAGTGAAAAATCATTCAACTGCCTCAAGACAGCAGATCTCAACCAGATATGGTAGTAACAATGTAAAGTTTATAGTCGTATGCACATCATACGTTTCTAATTGAATATTACAGTAAGAGATGATTGAATAACACTCAGTCTAAGCCTTCAAGGTGAAGAGCGCTATGCAAATTACCTACTCGACTACTTGAATCGTATGTTCATTTAGTTTTGACCGAGAGTGACGGTGTATGTCGAGTTAAGTTTGGTGGTCTCATGTTTTATGTTCTAGTTTCTTTCTAGTAAAGTAGCCGAATTGCAAGTCGGATTTATCAACTCGCGTAAGAAGCAAGCCGGATGTAGGGATATAATTGTGACAAGTTCCAGACTCAAGTTTCAAAAATAAAATATTGTATCTGAGTAAGCTTTTAAAACTGTTTTCCAATATTATGTTTTAATGTAGTATATTTTCAAATTAAGCTACTTTATTGCTATAGCCAACAGTATTTTTTCCAATTCATGTTCGTCAGCATTATCAGCATCCTTCGATCTCTCTATGACCTTTCCACACTGTTCATTCCTTCATTGCTACCTCCAGATCCGCAATGTCCAACCCTGAGTTGCGAGCTATTGTGCCTTTGAAAACCAGTTTTCGTTAGAAGACACTTGCAGAAGGATTCCATAGGAGTAAAGATGAGACGATTTCTCTGTCTGTTCAGGGGCAGTGGCCGGCAAACAGTAATTTTGTTTGAGCTTAAGAGAGATTGGTCTCAGTTCTCCATAATTTGTGTTAATCGTTGCATTTTACTGTATTATGTAGATAGCAATTACAAAGTCCTGTGGATAACAGATCGTCGTTTTATGGTTTAATCCTGTATTTAAATAATAATAATAATAATAACAATTATTATTATTATTATTATTAAGGTTAGAAATGGCACATCATGACATTTTCCACTAACCAATTAAAAAAATGTAATTCACATCGATATACTCCTTCGTAAGATGTGGGCTGTACTCGTGAGAACATTTTTTTTGTATTTTTTTGAGGCATGGGCTTCCAGGAATCCCTTCAATTAGTCTACTGGAATCTTTTCCAAATCCTAGGGCTCCAACTACAACAGGGATTGTCGATGTTTCCATGTGCCACATTTTTGAGATTTCGATTTCAAGATCCTTGTCTTTTGATAGATTTTGAAGAACTTCAAAGATACATTGCAGTCAGCAGGGACTGCTATATCAATAAGGATGCAGTTTTTTTTTTTTTGGTTGCGGTCTATGGTAGCAATGTCTTCGTGGTCAGATTTGATTGTTCTGTCTGGGGGTATTGTTTATTCCCATAAAATTGTAACAGGTCCTATCTCCGTAACCGGGCATGGGTGGTGTTCATAATTATTATTATTATTATTATTATTATTATTATTATTATTATTATTATTATAGCCAAGCCAAGATCACGCAGAATTTGAATATCCGAACAAAACACAACCTTGAGGAACTTAAATCACTTATCACCGTCTTTGACAAAGAAGCAAGACAATCTTTCTTATCGACCTGTCTGTGTATGGTGAGCATAATATCAAGATGAAAGAAATTTATAAGCTTCAGTAATACAAGTTTGTCGTTGCCAGGATAAAAAAAAAAACAGTTGCCTGTGATTTAGTATTGCAGTGATGATGACATATTATCTGCTGTTGATGAGGTTTTGAAAAAAAACAGGATGAACAATTCCTCTTCGAACAGTCAGATGCCAGTTTACCTGGAAAGAAATATTGAATACGATTTGAAGTTAATGCATGCAAAATCTCACAGCTCTAATGTTATTCGTTCATAGTCAGTTAATGAGGTTTTCAACTCAACTTCTTACATGCGGGCAGCTGAACAAGAACAAGCTAGCAGTTCGAAACTTAGCTGATGAAGGCCAGAGTACACACATGGCGAATAACTACAACGATCTTTTAACACAATAGTTTGCAGGTAAATAGTATAACTATTATATATATATATATATATATATATATATATATATATATATATATATATATATATATATATATACCTAATACGTATATATATTGTTATTATTGGCATTATTCTTCTCATTGGTAGTTTTTATTATTATTATTGTTATTATTATTATTATATAATAATATTATCATTTTTAAATGTAGTTTCATTTCGATACTTTCGATATTGTTTTATATATTTTTCAATTCTATTTGAATTTTTTAAGTTGTCTTAAAATTAAATTATGAATTTAAAATTTAAAATATTGGATATTTATTATTGATTTACAACTTTTTATCTATTATTAATAATATTAAGTTTGTTTTTTAATTAAATTAAGTTATATATATATATATATATAAATTTATTCGAAAATTTTAATATAAATATGATATAAAACCACTAAAAAATAGCACTTTTCTTTCAACACTTTTGGTGACTTATCAATGATGGTGTTTAATGTAGAATAAAGGGTTATAAAAGATTCAAATCAATCAGACACCCTTTGCTAGGAGAAACGCAATTACATAAGCTGGAATGAACAATCATAATATAAGTATAAGATAATTCAAAAAACTTACAACAAACTTTGCACATAATAATTATTTAATGCTTTAATGTTAGTGTTAGACTAAAATAGAATTCATTTAAATTAATATTAAATTATACTATAAAATCCAAAATTGAAATTACCAATTTTAAATTTTAAATTTAATTTGTATTAAGGTTAAAAAAATCATGAAATCATTTAGAAAAGAAGCTGATATTTTGCTATTTATTTTGTTTTTATGGAAAGGACAAAAATTAAATTGGAATAAACGATAAAATATATTGTTGATCTGAACTCTGTTACAACTTAGATATATTTGAAGTGAAGATATGAGCAAGGGAGGGGGAAATTCTGTTTGTTGTTAAAGTCAACGAAAAATTTGAAATAAACAGAATTAAAAACAAGGCCCATCTTTTAAATCAAAGAAATGGACTCACTGTTAAATGTAAACACAGCTATAAATTTAACTTATTATTCGGTAGTAATACTTTCAACGATACGGCTACGTTACATTAAGTTTAGTAGGTTATTCTTTTTATTACCTGACAATGCTCTTATCGATTTAAATATATGTTGGTATACGTATATTGTTTTGTTTGTGTTTGCAAATATGTCTATATCTTTTATTGATGTATGTATATATATATATATATATGACATTTAAAATATATATATATATATATGTATATATGTGTGTGTGTATGAATATGTTTATATTTGAGTGCACTTGTGTATGTATTCATATGTTTATGTGTATGTATGTGTGATATATATATATATATATATATATATATATATAGTTGAATGTGATTATGTTTATGTGTTTGTATGTATTTATGAATATATCTGTATTAATCGTTATATGTTTGTATATATATATATATATATATATATATATATATATATATGTTATATGTTTGTATATATATATATATATATGTTATATGTTTGTATATATATATATATATTTATATGTTTGTATATATATATATATATGTTATATGTTTGTATATATATATATATATGTTATATGTTTGTATATATATATATATATATATGTTATATGTTTGTATATATATATATATATGTTATATGTTTTATATATATATATATATATATATATATGTTTGTATTGATACCTGTTATATATGTGCTTGTTTATATATATTTATGCGCCTGAGTATACAAACTTAGGTACGTATCTGCATGTACGTATGTGCGTATATATGTATATATATTATATATTGTGTGTGTTTGTATATGTGATATATATATATATATATATATATATATATATATATATATATATATATATATATATATATATATATATATTCAGAGGAGAAAAGCAGAAACAAATAAAACAGCATTAATTTTTTAATAAGAAAGCCTGGATTTCAAGAGAAAAATGGTGAAATGAAAATATATTAATAAACATTTGGAAGATGCCTTTGAATACAAATCTGGAACAAATCGCAAGAGATTTTTAGCTGGTCGAGAACTGCGAATGAAGTGATACAAAATAAATTAGAAGGAATATATTTCAATTTGATGAAAGAAGATATGGGTGCAAATGCGGATATAAACCCACGAGACGTGCACTGAAAGATATTGTTAATTTCCGTTAAAGAAACTAGGTGACTCTTAAATATAATTTATGAAAAAACAGTTTGAAGAAAGAATTTAAAGAGTGGCATTTAACGAGAAAATTTGGAAATATTTTTGATTTAACTTTCTTTCAATTACTCTCTCCTCTTTCTCAGCCTCTCGCTTCCTCTCTCTCTATCTCTCTTTCAAATATATATATATATATATATATATATACTTGATATAGAAAAATAATTTTACTGACGGTAAGTAATATTTTACTTCTATTAAATGAAATATAGGCTATAAAAACTAATAATGAAAATATTTTAAAGTTGTAATTAAAACTGTAGTTAATTAAAATGAATTCCAACCTAAACTTCTTTTAATTTGTAATTAAATAAATAAATAAAGTCTACTAAATCGGAGCAATGAAAAATTTTTCTTTAGTAATATTTAAATATAAAATTTTAAAAAATCGTAATATACTTTAAATATACGGAAAAAAAAACGAAAAAAAAAAAAGCCGTAAGTATTTTAGCCGTTAACAATATAATTTTAAAAAATCTAGACGACAGGCTTTAACGGAAGTTAGATTTCATTGAAAAATGTATCCCTTCCCACGACCCAAACGTATCAATAACTGATACATTAAATTATAGACATATTGAAAGCCCAGCCACCCCTGTCGAGAAAAATAGATTTATCTGTAACCTTGGAAACATGAATTTTGTTTTAGCTGTGTATTTAAAACCCAGTAATTTAAAAAAGTTACTCCAAAATTCGCTTGAGAATGAAATGAAACTAATGTCTTTAATTTAATCACAAAATTAAATTCGTGGCTTTTAGCTTCCATTTTTGAAACATGGTTAGAACTGTGTAGCGAAAAAACATATTTTAAATCAATTAATTTATAATATTAATGCTCTGTAAATTTACATTGAGCACTATTTTGTAAAAATAAAAATATCTATAAGAACACCGGATTATATATGTTGCTGTTCTTTCTTATATATATATATATATATATATATATATATATATATATATATATATACGTGTTACCAGTTTCTGTTTGGAAGGGATAATTCCGAGGAGGATATGAATCCAGGCAGAGCTCTATGTAGATTACAGAGCAATATAATCATAACAAGACTGAATGAATTTAATTATTCATTTCGAGTATAATTTATTTCGTGAACACTGAGATGTTCATCTCTTCAGACCGAAATCTCATCCGTAAATGGAGAAAATACACCGGGCGGACTCATTGGATTGGTAGTGGGGAAGTAAGGTGAAAGAGAAGGGATGGGTAAATAGAGGGAATAGTGGTTAGTAGTAGTCGGTCTACCGAGAAGAGAAATTATTCTATGTTTTTGAGATTTTTATATTGGGTTGTTTTTTTTTTGGCGGGGGGTTTACATTGACAGATACGTTTTGCTGTTTTTAGGCAGGACAAACCATGTTGATTCAAATTAATTTAAAGAATTAATTACACACACACACACAAACACACACAGACACACACACACACACATATATATATATATAATTTTTATATTCCTTTTCTACATATTGAATCGTGCTTAAATTTAAATACGTTTTAATCTTTGGTCGAATGAAGCGAGGACTATACGTGTGTACTTGTGGAAAAAAAAAACTTATTTCATACGCAATACCATGTACATACCATATTAAAACTTCCTCAAACTTTATTTTCTATACGATGATAGACAACATTACAAACAAATCAAACGTATTCCACAATACAACACACCGTGCCTATATAAAAGTTTCTATTGGTTAGAAACTAAACCGCCATATGAATTATTTGACAAATCAGAGAAAACTAAATCTTTTTTTTTCTCGAGCCGACTTTCTGGTGAGATTTCCTATAAACCCCAACCGATTTCGAATTTTAATGAGCAGGCAAGCGACAATCTCCCCCATTCCCTAACCCCTTCTAACAGAAACATATGTCGGTGATTTCAAACGAATTAAACAAGAAAGACGGCCAGTGAATGTTCGCTAAAATTTTAAAACTACAGCTTATTTTCTGTTATATAGAAGTCTCAAACAAACCACGGAATTTTCTCTGTACCAACTATCCAAAGATTTGAACTGAACTAAATACTATTTTTAATACATTTTAACCCTTTTGAATTCATGTATATTTTTAATTTATTACTGTTCATTACTATTTGGATGTCGGACAGTCGGATTTTTCATATAAAAACCTGGACGACTGATTAGAAAAGAAATTTAGGAAATAGCAGAAAGCATATTACTTGAGGGTTATCCACCAGAGTAATATTTAAAATGGCTAACACACGCTACTCATTGAGAAAAATATGACATAATAATTACCTACAATACAATTTTGAACATAAGTTTACAAAGAAAAAAAAATCCCCATAAATAAATAAATAAATAACTGTACGTTACTCGACTTGGCAAATGTATTTTCCTGAAAAATAGTTTATGAGTAGGATTTTATAAATTTCAACCGAAAGTGGCACTGGCTGCTCGGTTAGTGAATGTCGATTGTTACATTATAATGAAACAGCTAATATCACCATTACCATTTTATACAAGTAACAATATCACATTTTTATTTTAATTACTTATTAACAGCCTATTTTTTATGCAACAATATTTTATAATATTTTATCTTGGACGTTTCGGGGATCCTATTACAATTTAATAGAAGGAATACATCTCTCTACTAGCCATTAAAAAATCGTTTTGCTTATTAATCATTCAGGATCTCGAATTTTATGATTTTCTACTCCATTCTTAAATTGCAACGTCGAATTAAGAAATCAAATACTTTGATTACGTCTGGTGAGAAGATACACACTTGTCTTATGGCCGTTCCTACTTTTAATATATGTACAGAATATATTTAATAGATTTGCTCTTAGTATGTTCTGGATTATTCTAATTTCCATCCAAAACAAATGAAGCCTATTTGCAGTTTAAGCAGTTATGTGAATCTTATATTCTGAAACGCTTTCGCATAATCTATAAAACATCGTTATCCATCATTTCGCGTTTAAATTAGTCTTTCTGATATCATTCTGACAGAAATGCAGCATTCCTTGTTCCAGTGTCATTAACGAAACCTCACATTTCTCGTCCAATTTCCGTTTTAATTCGGCTACATGTCTATTCACCAGATTTCGGACGATAGAATTTGTTATGTGGTTCATTAGGCTGATTGTCCGATGCAGTTCGCTTTCGTTTGCGCCGAGCTTCTTAGGCGTCGGTATGAAAATGGCTCAACTTAGGTATTCCGGTATATCACCAGTGTCAATGAGCAAACCATCTATGATGCAAGCTTGATTATTGTAATTCATGAGTGGTATTTAAAATATATTTAAATTAAAAACTTTACAGCTAAAAGTACTAAATTCAAATTATCACAGAAATAACTGCCCTTCTACAGGATCCTTACGACCATATATATATATATATATATATATATATATATATATATATATATATATATATATATATATATAGTTTTAAGGTGTGCTATATTTATGGGATAAAGGGCTCAATATCAGAGATAGAGCATTTCTAAATGTAAATATAAAAGTGAAGTCAAAACTCAGAGGCGACAGGCTGTTTCATGCAGGACGTAATTGTCGTATTAATTACAGAAAATTGAAAACACTCATTTTAACAGATCTATTTACGAAACTTACACAAATATGTTTTGTAATACTGAAGACTAAATTTATTGAATATAATCGCCATCGGTTTAGACCAGGGTCTCCATACGACTTGAGAATCTTCTGTAAATCTTCGGGATGGTCTCCTTGTAAAAGTTGGTGAATGCTTTCATAATCTGGCCTTAATTTCATCTGTGGTGTTAGAAGGATTTTTGTTGGTCTCTCGCTTAAATGGGTCCCAAACATATTAATCAAGGAGGGTGTCGTCTAGGGAGTTAGGTTGACAGATGTAATTATTGATGTGGTCGGAGAAATTGTGTGACAGACATGACTGAGTTCTGCTTGTGGGGCATGGTGCAGATTCTTATAGCCGGATATAGTGTCTTCCTGCAGCCACCCTCATGTAGGAAGACTAATTTAGGCATAACGTCGCCATTACTAGTGATCGTTCCAAAAACCTTCTTAATCACATTCAGACACATTCAAAACTTACCGAATCCTCTGAACTGTCCTCAGATTGACACCCAAACATTCTAAAATATTCGAATTGTAGCCTCGGCGCGAATGCCAAGCATTACGGCATACCGTTTCCAAATTTCTGGTGGAGTGAATTGCATTATGGTGCTTTTTTTTCTCACATACAGTGCCTAATTGACCCTACTATAATGTGCAGTCGTCAAGAAAAACAACGCGCATGCGTGGAATTATAAAATGGCTACGATTTTCATGTCTCTTCTCTTCTCTCCTCTCTCTCTCTCTCTCTCTCTCTCTCTCTCTATATATATATATATATATATATATATATATATATATATATATATATATATATAATAAATGACTGACTTCGGGTATGATTTTATATAATCTTTCGTGTGGTCTTATAATTTTCTTCTTTGCTGAACATCAAATATTTCGTAGATGACGCTATATGTCTTCTGATTTGCCATACATGTTCACTGCTTAAATCTATCAGTAGGCGAAACGCGCCAGCAGATTTGTTTCTATTTGCCTTTATTCATATATATATATATATATATATATATATATATATATATATATATATATATATATATATATATATATATATATATGTGTGTGTGTGTGTGTATGTAGGTGTAGGTGTATGTACGTGTGTGTGTACGTGTCTGTGTGTAAAGGGAGAGAGAGAGAGGAAAATGAGAGATAGCGAGAGGCATACGTATGTATGTATATATGTATATTTATATGTATGTATATAAGTATGATCTATGTATTGCGTGTCTTACCCAATCCTAGATGGTATAACGGACTTGAATATATGTAACTGGAGATTATTTTAGGAACGCCTTTTGTTTTATATTCTCTCAACATCTTTTGACGCCGTGAATTTTTTTTTTCTAAAAGAAGCTTTTATAGACAAATAATATCCTTTTTCTTCCGCAATTAATGTTGTATATTCAAAGAGGAACGAAAAAGAAGAAACCGTCAGATATTCTGTCGCCATCCGAACGGTTTAAGTGAGAGAATATTGAGGGCCAATAGTAAAACCAAAAAGACGCTGTCAATATTCAATGAAAGAAAGCAAATACAAAAATAAAACAAATCGTATCGGCCAAAATGAGTAAAGGTCAGCATAATAACAGATATATGAACTTGCTGAACGTTTAGTAGAGGAAAGTTTTCTGCAATTTGAGTCAGAATAGTTAATATATTAGAAAAAATATAACTAAGGAAATATTATCTCGTCTACTTATGTATGTACATTTTTCAGCAAAGTGTTATTTTGGAAGTGGAAATAATAAAAAAGAAACTGTTGCCATGACTATCTAATGCAGAAAAAATATAATAAACATTTCTCAAAATTATTTGAAGACATTTTTATGCTTATACATTTTTTTTATAGATGTAAATATTTAAGTAAATGCTCTGATTATAATAAACAGTATTTACGAGATTCATGGAAGATTGTAGTTTAAATACAGTAAATTCGACCTTGCTAACCGAACGTTCCACTGTGGCCAAATCGGTAAAGACACGTCAAGCTATAACGGTCCCGTATAGGATACTGGTTCGAATCCTGTCGGAGGACGAATATTTTCTATGAAAATTTCTCGGACATTCAGTCCGGTAAATGTTGTTTAATACTGTTTATTATAAATAGAGCATTTACTTAAATATTTGTATCTATAAGAAGAATGTATAAACATAAAAATATCTTAAAATAATTGTCGGATTTTTCTGTCCATTTCTCAAAATATAATGTTGAAATACGTATCATTTTTCAATCTATTTTCATATTTAACTCAATATCTGTGTAATGTAAATAGTGTTCATGTTTAAATGTTTATCAAAATTAGAATATGCAAATCCATACGTTATATTATTAGTAGATCTTCGAAAGGCAAAATTGAAGACTTCCAAATTAACACATTTTGTTCTGAGACAGTAACGTGCTGTGAATGTTGGTGGTAAAAAAAGAGAATTCGATTTTAAATAACAGGACTCAAATTTATACTAAATATGAATATGCGTTATGTTTGTCACGTTTGAGTGTCATGCACATAATAATGGATAGGCGAGGACTGAAAACACTTTTCAAAAGAGGTTTTGATCTATACTTTTAGCCATTATCAAGGACGATTTTATTTGTGCTTTTTTGTAACTGGGATTATGGGTTTTGTGTATGTTTCGAGAGTTATAGGGATATGTTATTTTGTAAACAAAGTACATTGTGGCTGTGTTCATAGTTAATATCATTGAGTGTTGGCGTTTTCTTTTTTTTTATTATTAAGGCCTCCATTATTTTTAATCGTTTTTACAGGTGTATGAGGTTATTATATTTTCTACCAGTATATTTCGGATGGAGAGTGGCAAGATGTCTGTGCGATTAAATGGGTTCCAATGAAGCTATGGTCGGATAGGTGTAACATAAGTCTTCTATAGAAGCATATAGTAGAGCATCCAATGTAATTATTGCTGTTTAACTTTCCAAACACACACACACACACACACACACACATATATATATATATATATATATATATATATATATATATATATATATATATATATATATATATATATATATATATATATATATATATATATATATATATATATATATATATATATATATATATATACATATATATATATACATATATATATATATATATATATATATATATATATATATATATATATATATATATATATATATACATATATATATATATATATATATATATATATACATATATATATATACATATATATATATATACATATATTTATATATATATATATATATATATATATACATCTTACTGAATATATATACCGGGTTTTACATACATATCATATACAGAATATATCAAATTGAACATATTTTCCTTATGACATATCATATATATTAGCTACAGGGGTGAGGATGTATACTGAAATGACGTCAGTTGAATGGATATATACATATATATATACATATATATATATATATATATATTACAGGTAATAGATCCGTTGGTATATAATCCATGTGGATCCTAGTAATATCAGATATTAAAAATGATCCACGGAGAACTCAATGAGTTTATTATAAGTGAGCATATACATTTTTACAGAAAAAAAAAACAAAATTATCTCACATGGGTATAGTCTATTTTAAGCTGGTCAGATAGCAGCTGTCTTTAGTCCTTAAATCTTAACAGGTGAAGGCAGCTGGTGTAGGGCCAGCTTTACATTTGAATTCTGCTTTAAAATACATATACATACATTGGGGAAAATATGTATGATTTTCTGAGTTAGCCACCTTACAGAAGGCCTGTCTTTTAAGTGAGAGTTAGAATATACTAAAAATTCAAGAAAATCACATTATATTAATTTTTGAGCATTTATTACTTTTTTACTTAAAAAATAATTATTTCACCCCATAGCACTCCTTAACTCAGTATTAGGTGAAGAAATCTTTGTTCGGCCCTCTCTTCTTTGAAGATCCTCTACGAATCCTTAATGTTTGTTTCTTGACGTTGGTAAACTCAAAGCTTCAGCTCCCTTCACAGATTCTCTAATGAATTAAGATCAGGAGACAGACGAGGCCACTCCATTACCTTAATGTGCTTCTTCTTGAGTCACTCATTTGTTGCCTTAGCCGTTTGGGTTATTGTCATGCTGGAACACCCATCCACAAACACCTTCAGTGTTCTGGCTGAGGCGAGGAGGTTTTACCTCAAGATTTTCCTGTACTTGGCCCCATCTATCTTTCCCTCGACCCGTTTAAGTCGTCCTGTCCCCTTAGCAGAGAAACAATCACAAAACATGTTTCCACCACCTTGCTTTATGATTGGGATGGTGTTCTTGGGGTCCAAGTCACCTTTTTTTACCTCGAATCACAGTGAGTAAACACAGCACTTTCTCCACACTTTCATCTGAATAATCCAGGTACTCATTTGAAAATTTATGACCGGCATGTACATGTACCTTCTTGAGTAGGGGGACCTTTTGGGCACTATATTATGTCAGCCCACTACGACGTAGTGTGTTACTAATAGCCATCTTGATGATTGTGGGCCCAGATGCCTTGAGATCATCAACATGTTCTTGTCGTGTAGTTCTGGGTTGTTTTCTCATCTTTCTCATCAACAGATTCACTCCACGTTGGAAGATCTTGCGTGAACCTCCAGACTGAGGGAAGTTTGTGATTCTTCCACTTTCTTATTATCGAACCAACAGTTGACTTCTTTTCATGTAACTGCTTGCCAATCGTCTTGGAGTCCATTCAAGTCCTGTGCAGGTATACAATTTTGTCACAGATGTCCTTAGACCATTCTTTCTTGTCCATTGTGGAAAGATTAGCTACTGATTCATTGGAGGATTCTCTGAACAAGTTTCTTTTATATAGGTAATGAGTACTTGATTAGGGGTAATAATTGAGTAATAGTACTACTCTATATGCTTCCTGGTCACATAAACATTCTGTGGGGCAAGAAACATTGTTTGTTGGTCGGGGATGAAATATTTATTTTTTCAATAAAAATGCAATAAATGTTTAAAAATTAATATAATTTGATATTCTCCCACTTTCAAAACGTACCTAACCTAAAAATTATAGACCGTTTTAATTTCTGTAAGGTGGCAAACTCAGAAAATCAGCAGTGGATGAAATACTTATTTTCCCAACTGTGTATATATATATATATATATATATATATATATATATATATATATATATATATATATAGAGATATTATGTACACTATTTACATTAATCAAACGATGCCATATTTATCACAACGTTTCGGTCGTTGTACGCTCCGGCTTCCTTTTTCAGGTGGTGGGAATGTCGAACTGAACCCTTTATTTCCTTAGTTCCACGTGCCATGTCTAATGGATGCCAGTTATCAGTTGGCTCCTGTTAATTTACCTCTCCAAGTTTTTCACTGCATTAACCAATTATTGAACTCACAATCTTTGGCTCCTACCACTGAATCTTACCAACGCCTTTATCCACTTTACCATGTGTCTTTATGGATATCAATGAATGAAATGATGGGACTTATGAACTTAATGTCTTTAGAAACCATTTTTAGCAGAGCTCATATTGCAATTTTTGCAGGTATAATTGCGTTTTTTTTGGGTTTTTTTTACCAGAGTTCATATTGAAATTTTCATTGTTATTATTGTCTTTCTCTGACATTTCTTATTATGGGTTCCCATATTGTATTCATTTCTATGCTTGGTCGGCTCAGGAGATTTTTGTGACCTAGCATATGCACTAATTCCTTAAGTTTATGAATTTTTCAATGATGTTGTTTGTCTATGATTTCAACCTGATCCCACAGAGGGCAGTGATCTCCCTTTTCTCTCCATATGTGGTCAGCAACGCCTTATATTTCCACTTCCTCACGGGTTATAGCTTTCTGGTGTTCTTGAAGCCTTAATTTAAGGAGGCGGCATTTCTCACCTTTATATTTCTTCATACTCTGGACACACCAGGAAGATGTTCAGGTTCTACTGGAGCATGTGAACTCGATAACACCTTCAATAGAATTCATGATGGAGAAAGAGAGTAACAACACACTCTCATTTCTTGGATGAAGCCTTAGCTTAACGGCCGAAGTGTTGTGATAAATAAGGCAACAACGATGAGGACCATAGTCCGAATATATATATATATATATATATATATATATATATATATATATATATATATATGCGCGGTACTTATTAGAAAGCGCTCAATATCAGAGATAGAACTAACATATTTGGTTGGATTGATGTGAGTTTGTGACACTGGGTTTCACGCGTTTGCGATCGTCAGACAAACTGATTCATTTTTTAAAATTTTTGGTTTATGTAGATTGCGTGTATTGGTGTTATTATGGAAGTGGGGGTGAATCGTCGTCGTGATGTCATCGTGCTAACGCAAACATAGATGCCTGTCCGTACATCAAATGAGGTACGCAGACACACATACACACTTGCTTGTCCGTCGGGACTCATGCATATATAAACATATGTGGAAAGTTTCGGATTTGACATATTGGTGGTGTTGTGTCTATACATACGCATTTGTATGTTGAAATTCAAAGATTGGAAGTGTAGCGAAAATTTCTCGTGAATGTCTCGTGAATGTATACATGTCAACAATCACAGCATTTTTCTATTTTTTCGCTGAATAATATTTCCTCGCATGCATGTATATACGTGTGGTGGGGGTCTGTGTAAAATTATGATAGGTAAAAATTGCTATTAATTTTAATGTTTTAAAGTTTCTTTATTATTTTAAAGCTGGTTATTTGCTTGTTTTTGATGACTGTGTATAAGTAACTGGAAGAAATTGCAGTTTGTAATCCTTATTGGTTATTTTTATGGTGGTATATTAAATATGCTGTGGAAGGGGGTAGTTTACGTTAATAATTATAGCGTGTATATATCATAATAGTAGATGTGATGTGATAGTAATGTTGTAGAGGGATTGGTGGCAATGATAATATAAGTAGCTAATAGTTATTGTAAATTGGTAGAAGTGAATAGTAATGGTGGTGGGAAAATGATAAAAGCAATAAATGTAATTATTGTGGTGGTAGCTTGAACTAAAAAGTGATTGTTGGTGTTTTATTTTTATTTTTATTTATTTGTTTATTTTAGTATAAATCCTGATAATAGGTATTTCTTCTCATGCCTACATTTAGATATTATCTCTGATCTTATTGGTTTTCTATTTGGTGGTATTAAATATGCTGGGAGGGAGTAATTTACGTTAATAATTATTGTGGAGTTATATGTTAATAGTAGATGTGATGTGGTAGAAATGTTGTTGGGTCTTGGTGGTCATGATAATATTAGTAGCTAATGGCTATTGTAAAATGGTAGAAGTGATTACTAATGGTGGTGCAATGGTAATAACAATAAATGTATTTATTGTGATGGTAGCTTGAACTAAAGTCTGATTGTTGGTGCTTTTCTTTTTTTTCATCCGTTTGGTTAATTAGGTCTACATTTCTTGTAATTTCTATAAGTAGTTCTGGATTTTTTTTTCTTGTGTGTTGAGAAGTATGCTAGACATTTTTAGTCGTTGCGTTTCTTTTGGTTTCGGTGTTGTAAAGTCATGTTTTTCTTAATGTGGGATAACGTCGTTCTTTTAGAGTTTTATGCAATTCTTCTATTCGGGTTTTTACTGACAATATTTTGGGTGATGGCACATGAAATTCAATTATTGTAGGTTTGTGGTATAGACCTGTGATAATGTGGTTATTTCTATTTCTGATGAGTATATCTAAGAATTGCAGTTCGTAATAATTATGATCTTGGGTGAATTTGGTCTTTGTGTGTAAGTTTTGGAGTAGATTGTGTAATTGTTTAATAACGCCTCATGAAGAGTTTCAGAAAGTCAAATATTCAGCTAAGTATCGCTTCCAAGATTTAGTGAAGTAGGCTTTTATATTTTCCTTATATATTTGCTCTACATTATTTACATTATTCGGACTATTGTTCTCATGTTTGTCGCCATATTTATTACAACGTTTAGGCCGTTGTACGCTCCGGCCTTCTTCACGTGGTTGGAATGTCGAACTGAACCCTTTATTTCGCCCACTGGGGTAGACTGTTCTCGTTCCACCTGCCATGTTTAATGGATGTCAGTTATCAGTTATCTCCTGTTAATTTTCCCTCTGAAAGTTCTCCACTGCCTTAAAGGATTCAGTTCGACATCCCAACCACCTGAAGAAGGCCGGAGCGTACAACAGCCAAAACTTTGTAATAAATATGGCGACAAAGATGACAATAGTCCGAATAATATAGTGTACATAAAACCTCATCTCAGAAATATAGACAGATACTATTATGCTAATGTTCGGGTGGCATATGTTGGTGTCATATTCGTTCCCATCGTGGTACTTAGGGTTTGGATATAGTTGTTGTTGTCAAATTCAAAAGTGTTTTTTGTTCGGAATTAGGTTTATATTATCGATAATGACTTCCTGTGATTGAGTATTTCTGGGTGTTATTCAATGCAGAATGAGATTACCAGTTTACGTAATTCATGGGATATGTTGCTATATAGGCTAGTAATGTCAAATGAGTTTTCCCGGGTCTACATTTTGTGCATAGAGCGAAGGAAGTGGAAAGCGTCTCTGATGTAACTCTTAATCTGTTTAGCAAATAATCGTAGTATGGTGTCTATTAGGTGACAGAGTCTTCTAGTTGGACAGATTGGTTCTGCTACTATGAGTCTAAATGTAAGTTCACTTCGGTTTCGGATGTTAATACATTCAGATATACTCTGTCTTAATAGCTGCTTTTATTTCACTCGATTTGTGAATTTTCAGTAGTCGGCAAAAATTGCTCGTTTTTGGGATGAAGTTTATTAGGAAGTAATTTTCTTTTTTGTTAATATCTAATTATGTGTTGTGAAGAGTTTTGTAAGTTTTGATATAATATTTTTGTCTATCTTGGTTTTCTTACTTCCTTTTACGATTCGAGTCTTTGTTTATAGTATATATTGTCCATGATGATTATAGGGCTTCCTTTGTCTACTTCTTTTATAATTGTTGTTATTTTTTTGAATGCTCGCTAAGAGTCCGCATTGTCTGTTTGTGAGATTATTAAATGATTTAGCTTTTTCCAGGGTTTTTCAAAACACATGTTTCTTTCATTTGTAAGTTTTCTTTTTTTTTGGGGGGGGGAGAATTTCTATTTATTTTTTACTAATGAGTCATCTATAATGTCTTCGTTATTATTAAATGTTTCTGTTAGTCTGAATCTTCCGTTAAAATTCTCTAAGATCTTTTGTAGGTCTCTTATATTGTTTTTTCGAGTCAGGGCAGAATTTTAAGCCTAAATTTAATAAGTTAATTTCGTCCATTGTAAGTGCATATGTGTATAGGTTTATTATTTTTCGATTTGTGTTATCTAAACTGGTCGTCTTCTGCAGATTAGGCTTTCTAAAAAATGATGATTTTTTTCTTTCTCCACATACCTGTTGTCCTATGAGATAACCACTCCGTAAACGTTTTAGGTTTTCTAAACAGTGAACATTTCTCATGGTGTAAATTCGGGGTGTTTTCTTTAGATGATTCTATATAAGTGTGTTTCTTTTTGTTATAAGTGGTTTTTCAGATGTTTATATATTTGTTGATTCTGTATGAAGTTAAGCAGAGGCTTATGGGGAATTTTAATTGTATTTCTTGATATGGGTAGTGGTTGTTAGGTTCGATTTTTGTGTTAGGTGGTATCTGTTAGTATTGGTTTTGTCAACCTGTATGATTTTTGTCCTATGTCTGGTTGTGTTATGGTATAATTGTATGTCGTAAATGTTTGTGTCTTGTTAAGCGTATTTTGGTAACTGCACTTGTTGTGGGGGTGTCTTTCGGTGAGGTAGTATAAATCAGGTTGGTGCAAAAGTAATGCCCAATTTTGGAGAAGAAAGTTCTAGATATTATTTATGAAACTTGTGATTCTATTTATAGTTAAGGAATGTGACAAATAATTTATACCTTTCTCGTTCAGATTATAAAAATATTTTTCATGATCTTCCACAATATTCGCATCCATTTTCGTCCAGTCTAAACATCACACTCCACATATCTTACACTATGAGTTTCATAAAGGCGTCAATGCAAGTACAGCAGCAAAGTCTATTCAGAACCCTTATGGAGATGATGCAGTGAATGAAAGAAGTTACAGGAGGTGATTTTCCCGTTTCTAAAATGAGGATTTCCATATGAAGGCCTAGCAAAAGAGAGTCGTCCCAAACAAACTTAATTCCAAAGAGTTGGTAGCGTTTGTCACAGAAAATTCAACCATTATCTCTAAGGAAATTGCGGAACAATCTAAAGTAGACCATACAATCATGCTACGCCAATTAAAAAGGATCGGAAAGGTTTCCGTTCCCAAAGAAACGGTCTCCATAGAATCTGCAACAGCGTGTTGTTTGTTGTGAATCATTGCTTTCAATACACCTTTAGGTACATATTTTAGGTAGTCTTGTTTCAGATGATGAGATGTGGATCCTTTACCATAACGTTAAACGCCGTCGATCGTGGATCAGTCGAGGAGGAAGATCAGTTCGACAACCAAGAGGAGGACTTCAGCCAAAGTTGATCATTTTGAGTGTATGTTGGAATATTGAATGAATTGTCCATTATTAAGTCTTAAACAGCAATCAAACAATTATAGAAAATCTGTACTGTGATCAACTTCGTCGTTTGAAAATAGCTTTGCACCAAAAGCGAAGTTCCTTATTGAACAGAAATAGTTCCATCATATAACATCATAATATCCGTCCTCACACAGCCCCGCTGACTAAAATCTTTTGAAAGATATTGGTTGAGAAATATTGTTTCATCCATATTCTGACATTGCTCCTCTTGATTATCGGTTGTTTCGGAGACTACAGATTCATTTAATCTTAAGTTGACATCAATAGAAGAGACTGAACATGAGATGGATTCATATTTTGCTTCAAAACATAAGGGATGTCAGAGTCGTGGCATTTATAAGCTTCGTTGACAGATGGAATCATGTTCTAGAAAGCAAAAGATGTTATGTTAAAGAATAAGTATTTTCATAATCATGGATTTTTTCATTTTTAATATATATTAGGTTGGTGCAAAAATAATGTCGTTTTTTAACGTTCAACTTCAAAAGATCATAGCTCATATCATAATAAACTTTATTAATCGAAATAAGAACCATTAGAATCGACACATTTTTGCCAACGAGAAACAAGTTTATTTATCCCATTAGCATAGAAATCCGGAGTTCTGGAAGCGATGAAGTCATTGAAGGCCGATTTGCCATCATCTCGGCTTTTGAAGCATTTTTCGCGCAGGAAGTTGTCGAGATGCTTGAAAAAGTGATAATCGGTGGGCGAGAGATCCGGTGAATATGGCGTATGAGGCAGAGTCTCTTAGCCAAATTCGTTCAGCTTCTGCAGGGTCAGTTGAGCAACATGCGGGCGAGCGTTGTCATGGAGGAGAATTGGTCCCTTCATATTGACCAATCACTGGCGCATACGTTGGAGCTTCTGGTGCATTTCGTCAATTTATCGGCAGTACGTCTCCGCCGTAATCGTTTCGCCCGGATTCAAGAAGCTGTGATGGATGAGACAGGCCGCAGACAACCAAACAGTCACCATAACCTTTTTTTGGTGCAATTTCGGCTTCGGGAAGTGTTGTGGAGCTTCTCCGGCATCCAACCACTGTGCCGAACGTCGCCGGTTGTCGTAGAGGATCCACTTCTCATCACACGTCACAATCCGCTCGAGAAATGGGCCGTTTTTGTTGCGCAGAAGGAGCGTAGAAGACACCTCAAAACGACGATTATTTTGATTATCGTTCAATTCATGCGGCACCAATTTATACGACTTTTTTGACTTCCCTATTTGCTTTAGACAGCGAACGACTGTTGAGTTTTCGACCTCGAGTTCAACAGCAACTTCTCGTGTGGTTTTGCGAGGATCGGCTTCAATTAAGGCTTTCAAATGTTCGTTATCAACCGCAGTCGGCCGGCCGCGACCGTCTTCATCTTCGAGGCTCTCGTCATCATTGCGAAATTTCTTGAACCACCGTTGTGCCACACGTTCATTAGTGGTTCTTGGGCCAAACGCATCATTGATATCACGAGCTGTCTCGGCAGCTTTTCGGCCTAGTTTGAAATGGAACAAGAAAATCGTGCGGATTTGAATTTTGTCCATGCTGTCGAAAAGCCTGCAAAAAAATGAATGAAGAGATTGAGAACGGTAACGAATAACACGATTCGATAGAGCGAAAAACGCGTTTCAAAATGATATATAACATTGCTATATATATCAATGAATTAATTCAGAAATCATATATAAAATTAACATATGTGAGAAAACGACATTATTTTTGCACCAACCTAATACCTTGAAATCGCACATTACTTTTTCACCAACCTGATATTAGGCTTCTTTCGTCTGTTGTGTCGTTTTCTCTCTATTTGGTGGTGTCGCATGTAGTTGTTCTGTGTCGAGTATTGTGTTTTATTGTGAGTTTGGTTCGTATTTCTTGGTTGTATCTCATTATCCGATTTTTGCTTATTTGGTATAATTTATAGCCATGTTGTTTTTCTTTCCAAAATATTCCGAGATTTTTCCTGCTTTTTATGCATTTTGACTTCCATGAAAGAAATTCGTGAGTTTCTCAGGGACATAATTCCCTGATTTCTCTCAATAATTCGTTGTCAATATCGGTGTATTTTTTCATAAAGTGTTTTGTTTTGTCTTCGTGTATTTCAATAAAAACCTGCAATTTTTCTAGGTTCAGTGTATGATTTTTTTTGTTTTTCCCTGTCTCGTGGTGTAATTTTTCCGGAATTTCCTTGGGATAAATGTTTCCCCCCATTTCTATGAAGATTTTATATATTGTTGAAGTGTCTGTTTTTGAAAGCATTGAAAAATGCTAGTTTCCTTTAATTTACAATATCTCCCACATCCGGTGATTCTGTTCCTTCGTTTTGTACCCTAAGACTTCGATGTGCGAATTTCCGATATTTTCTAGATATCCAACCTTCTTGAAGAAGTTATTCCATTGACATGTCCTGAGCACCTGAATCGAAGCTTGAGGATGGCGGCTTCAATGATTGTTTTTGTTGAGTAAGTCCATCCATTGGAAGTCGAGGTTTTCTGTAGCTTGGCTTGTTGTAATCCTTTAAGATTTTATTGTCCTTTCGATACAAAGTCCAGATCTCACAAGCGTGGCGCAAGCAGGTGATGACAATGGAGCGGAGCAGCATGAGTTTTATTCGGATAGAGAGTGTTTGCTGAGTCTTCCGAATATCCAATCAGAGGATTTGGTGCAGTGGTCAATGACTCTTCCGCATGTTCGGAAATATGAGAGGGTGCTGCCGACTTAGAGGAAGTCCTTGACAACTTCTGAAAGCAAGTCCCCTATACTAATATTAATTGCGTCGTGCGCAACTATCACCGTTTTCTTCGCATTTCCGTCCATAACAACCCGATAGTAGGCTTCGGAGACGAGACTCGAACAACTCTGGTGATCAGCAAAATAAATGGAACGGATGACATTGCCGTCTGCCTACTGGAGATCCTTGATGCTGCTTTTAGATATTCGAGTTTTGGATCTCGGGTGTGCGAGGTTGAAGAGGCCGCCGACTAGGCGATAGCGAGTGTCAACATCAGGAGAGTCGCGTGGGATCTCATTGAGCAGATAGATGGAGAACAGGGTTGGCGTCAGGGAACAGCCTTGTTTGAGACCTCTGGGGATGGGAAACGTTTGACTGGATTCCGCGTGCAGATGCGTCCTACCATGCCATCATGAAGTGTGATGATGTTGTTGACGAAGTGATCGGCACAACTAATGCGACGGAGTTCAGACAACATCAATGGTCGGAAAGCCTTGTCGAACGATTTTCGAAGGTCCCAAAAGATGAAGAAGAGTGGTTGCTATTGATTTCAATGTTTCTTTTATTGAAGTTCTCTTGCGCAAATCGTCTAATTTATTGCATATATATATGCCGAATGAGGCAATGAGATTCTGGGAGGAATTTATTCCCGCAGCATCCAGCAGACTTTCCAGGGAGATGCTACGGTAAATATTTCACACTTAGCGCTCTCCTTTCTTTAAGATGCTAATGATGGTCGCGCTTTTGAAGTCATCGAGGACGGTCTTGGTGTTCCCATATTCGAAGGAACAGGTCGAACAGCTTCGTACTCAAACGTAAATCTCCCATGTGCGAAGAGCTCCAGCGGGATGTTGTCAGAACCGGGAGTTCTTCCAGGTTTCATTCGTTAGATGGCTTTCATGAATTCCTGAAATGATGGAGGGATTGTCGTTCAACATTTGCCAGATCGTTGAGGAGTGTTTCTCGAGAAGTCTTTTGAGGATTGAGAGTGGTCTTTCAGAAAATAGAAATGTTCACTCCAACAATAAATAATCTTCTATGGCGAATGTTTGGCCGTCCGATGCTTTAAAGGTACAAGTAGATGATTTGATGGTTTCGACAAACCTCTTTGTTCCTACATAAAATTTTATACAGCTATCATATTAACTGATTTGTTTTACGCATACATCTGTTGTGCTTTATTTAAAGTCGAAAAATTTGGGGGCTAATTTATTTTTTTATCTTTCCAGATAAAATTTGCGAAACGATACATTCTAATAAACGTTGTCTATTAAAATAGATTGAAAGGCTTTCCTAAGTATAAACTTTAGGCAAATAGACTGTAAAGTTATATTCTATTATAGAGGTCAATCTCCTTTTCAATATACAGAATTTCACTAGGTCCGATGTCTTCGTATAGTTCGGTTAGGTTATCTGTATTTTAAAACTTGAATATCTACAGATTATCAATGCAGGCATAAACCTGTATTATTCCTGACATGGTATATACACAGCTGGGTCTTCGTTTTTGAGAAGGTGTTGGTGGGTTGTATGTATGCGTCCTTTACTAAGTTTGGCTACGACCAACACCTCTTATCTAATCTTTTTTATCCCGTGTCATTCCCCAAGTCTTAGCTTGTTGTCCAAGAATCTTCATATATTTCTACAATCTAACAGTCGTTCCATCGCTATTGGGAGGGCCAGTTACCGAAATGAACGGGTATCGGAATGATAACACCCTGCCTCATGGATAAAACTCTGTTTCTTTCTCCTATTAGTTTACTCATTTTAATGTACAGGGCTAGAACCATATTACACCCTATGTGGTACTAGTATCGTTTCTATAGCTAGTAGTGTCTTAGAGTACGGTGTTCGTAGCACCACCACTAAATCATTTTGAATTCAGTATTTTCATTCGCTTAGTATGTTTAACAAACACATACAGAGAGTCCAGTCTTTCAATTTATTAATCCACAAAACGGCGGCGAGAGTAGATGGATTCGGTGGGGAGAGTAGACGGATACGGTGGGGAGAGTAGATGGATTCGATGGGGAGAGTAGATGGATCAGTGGGAGAGTAGATGGATTCCGTGGGGAGAGTAGATGGATTCGGCGGGGAGAGTAGACGGATACGGTGGGGAGAGTAGGGGGATTCGGTGGGGAGAATAGACGGATACGGTGGGGAGAATAGATGGATTCGGTGGGGAGAGTAGATGGATCGGTGGGAGAGTAGATGGATTCGGTGGGGAGAGTAGATGGATTCGGTGGGGAGAGTAGATGGATTCGGTGGGGAGAGTAGACGGATTCGGTGGGGAGAGTAGACGGATACGGTGGGGAGAGTAGATGGATTCGGTGAGGAGAGTTGAGTAAATGGATTCGGTGG
This sequence comes from Acanthosepion pharaonis, assembly GCA_903632075.3. Lineage (NCBI taxonomy): Eukaryota > Metazoa > Mollusca > Cephalopoda > Sepiida > Sepiidae > Acanthosepion > Acanthosepion pharaonis. The sequence continues at coordinate 254,145 of CAHIKZ030000350.1, forward strand.
GGAGAGATGAGTAAATGGATTCGGTGGGGAGAGATGGATTGGTGGGAGAGTAGATGGATTCGGTGGGGAGAGTTGAGTAAATGGATTCGGTGGGGAGAGTATAGTAGATGGATCGGTGGGAGAGTAGATGGATTCGGTGGGCAGAGTATAGTAGATGGATCGGTGGGGAGAGTAGCTGGATTCATATATTTCCCAGATTTAAATATATCTGTGTAAAATAGAACGTAATGACTTAGGACCAAATTTGACCACGGTTCGCCCATCCTAATATCTGGGCTGTTAGCCGCTAGACTACTAGAACAACTTCATGTACGATATCTTCGGAAAGCATTTTTTATTAAAGAAGAAAATGGAGAATGTTAAAATATGAGTAGAAAATACCAACAAAGGAAGCGTTTTCTGATTTTAGATAAAATATTGTAATATATAACCCTTTAAAATGTTGTAATCTTTCTTGCTGCTGATACCATCTAAACAGGTATATCCTGTCGCATTTTACCTGCAGAATAGACGGGTGCATCTAAGTATCTGCCATTAGTCTGAGATGTGATAAAAAGAATTGCTTGCTATAACACAAAGACCATCTTATAGGTCATGGGAAACGGCCAAGTCCATGTTCACTCGATATTATTACTACAAATATTATTAATAATAATTTTTGTGTGCACATGGGAATGATGGCCATTACCTCAGCGTAAAAGGGAAAAAGAAAAATTGATGGTGCTGAACGGAATCTATTTTCTTTAAAAGCAAATTAAATAGACAGGAAAAAATAAATTAAAAAAAGAACTCACTTAGCGCTTAAACAAGTTAATCTCATTTGCGACACTGCAATATTCGACGTGGACAAAAGTAATTTGTTCTTGGTTCCAATTACTGAAATGGATGGAAATTAATTTCAATCGTCAGGATCTATAGTTTTTTTCATATTCTTGCTGTTTATTTTATTCCATTTTTTTTTTTTGCTTTCGATTACTTGAACCAATAGAAATCGCTTGAAATCTGAAGCACGAAAGGAACAAAAAAGATTATTAACAACTTACAAGATAAAATTCTTTAAAAAAATTCCAGGACGGTAAAACAAAATGAAGAGAGTTGATAAAAGAGGAAATAAAAAAAATGTATAAAAAAGAAATGAAATAAAAAATGCAGAGAAAGATAAAAACGACACAAAAAAGAATAAAAGACTCCAAGAGAATAAGTATAATAGAAAAAGAAGTAACTATGCAAAAAAGAATAAAATCAAAAACGTATAATAAAAGATAAAAATATACACGTCAGGCGATCAGGATCTTTTGTGAGATTCATTCTTTGCTTTACCATCTTTAGAAAAAAATTATTAACCATTCCAACGAAAATAGTCGAGAAGAATTTTCAGCATGAGAAAATCACCATACATCATTTACTTTCAGATAACCTCCACAAAATTATACCTACATGGCGGATTTAATAAAAGAACAAAGTCGTTAGAAGAATCCTCTTAAAATAATCCAAAATACAAACACACGAGAGATATATACATATAAAACAAAAGGAAACGATGCGAAAATGCATCATAAGAAATATTTAGGTTTAACCATAACAAATGATATAATGGAATATGCATGCTCCTGAGTTCCCTCTCAGTGGAATATGATTGGCTGGTGTCCGTCATAAATACAGACGGTCGAGTAGGTACGACAGATTTTAAATCTTGTACGGCGCCCATTAGACTACGCCATTGGCTAACCTATTGGTCTACACCTATTATCTGCGACTACGACGAGCACCGGTCGATTACCGTGTACTACTTGGTTACAGTAGCCAAACACACTTAGCTACTTCGATCAAATATATCCATTTTCCGGGACATAACAAAATATTCTTCATAGATGGAATAAAATTCGAGGACTGATAAACTAGACAATTACATCTTTCTATATTTCCTAGATGAGGTATTGGAGCTATTTACATTATTTATATTTTTAGGACTTTATGTCCTCATCTTTTTTGTCATACTCACGATATTTCGGCCCTTGTGCACTCCAGCCTTCTTCAAGGAAATGTGATCCAGTGGATAAAAGCGTTGGTAACCTATTGACTTGAAGCAAAGAGTTGTGATTACAATACCTAGCCAGAGCAGAGGTAAACAACGCTTGGAGATTTGAGTTACTAAAGGGAAACTGAAAGTGAAATATCCCGAAGAGGCATGACACGTGGAACCAGAACAATCTACCACTGTGTACGAAACAAAGGGTTCGTTTCGAAATTCCAATCAGCAGAAGTAGGTCAGAGCGTACAACGTCCCAAACTTCGTGAATATGACAACAAAGATAAGGATAAAAGTTCGAACAATGTAAATAATGTAAAAAGACAAGAACAGTAAAAATAAAATAAAACAATATCCAGCCTTTAACAATAAGAAAATATTTCCTAACTGTCAGCATTAGTTGGGAGTTACGTATCGGAATGAACTTGATGTGCGTTAATAAAATTGAGTTTAGAAGATGGAGATGATGGAAAGCGTTACATGGACATCAGAACGAGCATAGAAATAGCAAAAGTGGATATTCAGTCGGATAGCAAAACATTGAGGGATTTGAAAATGTTCTTAGAAATAAATTAATGTCCTGCTCTCTCCAGGCATTTGTAGCAATTAAAGAATAGGGTGATCTCGCCATCAATGAACTGGGAAATTATATCTAGAGTTAAGGCTTATAACGGTAAAGGAAATAAATTGAATTTATTTTTACTTGAAAGCACTTGAATAATACTGGTTTGTTACACAAGAGGGATGGATTGATGGTCACACGTGGTCTTGAAAATAGATATATGCTTAAGTACGTTGATCTAGATGATTTTTTTTAAATTTTAATGTAAATGACTATATTTTATTTTGAATATAAATTTATGTTTTTAATAAGGACAAATTATCTCCCTTTAATGTAAATGTTTAAAAAAAAAGATTTAATTTTTTTTTTTAAATATTCACTATTAAAAATATAATTTTTAATTTTTTTTTTTTACATACATATATAAATCCCGCTTATTTTAATTGCCAAATATAATTTTAAGATTAAAACTCTGTAATCCCAACATGATATATAACTGCGCAAACATTGGGATAACCATATGTATTATAATTCAAACTGGGTGACGTTTAGTTCGTATCCAGCACCTGAGGATTGCCTTGTGCATGATGCACGGAATCGTGGTGTCAGTGAGGATGGTGTGTGTGTGTGTGTGTGTGTGTGTGTGTGTGTGTGTGTGTGTGTGTGTTACACAACAAAATACAAAATTACCTTATATGGGAAAACATCTATTTCACCTAACGGGGAGTACGTCAGTCTTATTCAACCCCCGTGTACAGACAGTCCGTACACTATGCCTGAATGAGACAGACGTATTTGCATTGGCTGAAATAAATCTATTCCCATATGAGGTAATTTTGGATTTTGTTGTGTAAGTTATGTGTCCTGTTATAATAAATACATTGAGCTCTTTTTGTTGATCAGTTTTAAAATTGATATTATTAGGATCCATTTGGATTATATAACAAAACTTTTTTTACCTATATATATATATATATATATATATATATATATATATATATATATATATATATATATATATATATATATATATATATATGTATGTATGTATGTATATTGGCTCTAGAAACTTAAAGTTGCCTAACGACTTTTTGTTAAAATTGACAAACCTAAAGATGTCGCCGATCAAGCAAAACCGAATATTTGTGAAAGATGCGCCCTCTGGAATTTGCGATTTTAAACCGCTATTATGTTCGGCTTTCTTCTACTAACGTGGAAACAGGTTCGAATGATGTCAGACGATGCTTAGCTTTCTTTAATAAGATTTATCCAATATTCAGGCCGGTAGCCGGTAGACGAAAATAAATAAAAATACTCTTTGAAAAATAAAGGGAATGTCGACTCAAATATGGTTATCCACTGAAATAATGGTTAAAAATATTTATATTTTTATAAATTTTCACAGTTTATTAATCATTAGTATAATTTGCAATAAACAACAAATAGGGGAGATAAATTATACTATTGCTTCTGTCTTACATTACTAAACTGAAGATAATCCATTTTAACTATATAAAATCCGTTTACATCTTCGTAAAATGCAGGAATCTGCAAGCGAAATTCTCCTAAACACTAGTGTAGCCTGACGGAGAATAATTGCTTTTAAATCATATTTTTATGCTTCGATATGCTTTATAGGATATAAATTGCTTCATGAGATCAGAGCATTGAAGTTGGTCTGAGTTCTGTATATTCATAGCATTTTGCAATTTTTATCGTTTTAAGTGCGTAGCTATGCCAGTCAAGATATTTCAACATGATACGTAGTCAACTGATGTCATGAACGAACGCCATATTTAACTGTTCCAGTAAACACAGGCGCTCTCTGTAGAATACCGGATATTAAAACCCGATTACAAATTTGATTGTCGCATTTTGAATGTGATTTATTTTCCTGTTTTTACCCACTGCCATGACAGTTAACAAAATGGAAAATCAAATCAAAGGTAATCAACAACTTCTCATATTGGCTGACAAACAATTGTACATTCTTATTATCAAATACAGCACGTTTCAAGGTACATATGCTCTTTTACTTGTCGACTTTCTTCGCAAACATTTTCAACTTATAGAAGACAAAGAAAAAAAAACGGTGATCCCACGTGCAATGACATAGTTCTTTATGACTAACTTTATCATATGATAGATTGCACAAACTTTCTAATTTTAGCCTAATTCTGACGCAAGGTCACTAATGAGGGTCAAGCATGTAGTATCTAATATTGATGAATATATGAGGGTATGGTAAACATTTCTTGGTTAAAAAAGGAAAGGATAAGAAAAAACATTTCTAATTTCACCTAACGACGAAACCGATATTTACGTCTAATTTATTTTACGACGTTTAATTTCCTACTGCAATTTTATAGGGGTGTGTGGAGAGACTGGAGGTTCTCAGAAATTATGAAAAATGTTTCTAAAATAAAAATCTGATTTCTTATACTTCGTCAAATTTCGAACGTGTTAAAAATTTTCAGCAACGCCTCGCATGTTTTTAGCTTTCTAGTACTTAGTGATGAAAAGGCGACATTATCGAAAAATCGAGATTCATAAAGATTAGCATATCTAAAATGATTCACACAAAATCCAGTATAATAAAAATGTCTATGCATTCTAGCAAATTACCTCTCTAACACTAATAACCAAAAAAAAAAAACATTAGATACTTTCACTGGGACCACATACATCACATTCTTTCACTGATTGATCTGTCATCTGTCTAAAATCAGCACATAATGAATGAGCAAAGTACAACATGAGAAAAATACTACTAGATAACTCAAAAAATACTCTATAGCACCCAATGCGTTGAAAAACTTAAAACCTTAGAATCTATTATTATACAAAAGAAACAGCCCACATGAAATAAATTATCATTCACCACATGAGAATGTATCTTGAATTGTATATGATATAAATAATGATCGCACGTATTCTATTAGTATTATATTAAAATAAATTCAAATAAAATATACAATAAAAAATAGATAAATGGCATTGATTTTGTGCAGCCTCGTTCCAAATCGCATTAGATCTTAACGTTTATATCAACTTAATTCCTATAAAAACAGAATAAATAACAAAACATGTATTTTTCCACAGTTTCTATTTAAAAGAATTTTATAATTTTAAACTTAATATAAATTAAATTTAAAATTGGTATTTTTTAATTTTATAGTATAAGTTAATATTTATTAGTTAGAATGAATTCTATTTTAATCTAACCCTAACATTAAAGCATTAAATAAGTTTTTTGAATTCTCATATGCTTGTATTTTGATTGGTTATTCCAGCTTGTGTAACAGCGTTTCTCCTAGCGAGGGATGTTTGATTGTTTTGAACCTTTTAAAACCCTTTATTCTACATTCAACACCATCACTTGATAAGAGACCAGAAGTGTTGAAACAATATGGCTATTTCATACCTCGCACATTCTCGCCTGTGGTTCCACCCTTCCCAATTACTGTTTCCCTGAAAGCTATAATCTCCAAATATTCAAATGTAATGTCAATCGACACCTCCAGTTACCTTTATCTACCCACTATTCTTCTCCTCATCCTTTCTTCTATCACTCCTATCTGCTCTCGCTCCAAATCTTCTGCAACCCCCTGCATCTTAGTGGCTTCACGCCTTGCTCGGGGCGTAATGCTGAAAAAAATGAAATAAAATAAAATAAAATAAAAATAAAAGTAACACTATCTAATATATAAAAAAGAAAACTCCTAAACGCATGAATATATATAAATATCTCATATATACTTATATACATATCAGTATTCTATATATTCGAATTATTTCGGATATTCTATTATCCATTATAAAGGATTATCTTTCATTAAAGCCGACTGAAAATGTAATGAGATTAAGCGTTTTTTTTTTCTTATGGTCGTATAAATGTTATCTTTTCTCGATGTGTGTAAAAAAGTTTTCAATATATCCAAGCGTTCTCCGTTATAGTATTAGCCATTGTCAATTGTTTTTTTTTTTTTTTTTTTTTATAATATAATATATATATATATATATATATATATATATATATATATATGCATCTATAATGACGATTTTTTTTTTACTTTACAAACACGGTCAGTAGGTTTTGGCCGTGTCCATAGTTGATATTATTTAGTGATAGCGTTTACTATTTTATTATTAATTCTACCATAAGTTTAGCTCTTTTTTACGTGTGATTAAGACAAATATAGTCGAGTGTTACGGACGGTGTCTGTTATGTTTCCAACTGTATTTCAATTGATGCTAAATGAGTTATGCTCAGAGAGATGCAACAACTTCTTGATAGGCATTTAGTGGTATGTCCGACGTAATTATTCGTGAATCATATTATAAAGTCAAACTGGTACCCCACCTGTTATATTCTGAGTTTCAGGATTTTAGATAAAAATTCCTTCGCGTATTTTGAGTATTTACGATTAGGAGGTACTGTGTTAGTAATGGATAGCGGCTGAGATTGAGGAATCGGAGTGTCGAATTCCAGTCGAATCCATTACATTCACTTACGTGCTAACATCCTTGAAAAAGGTATGAATCATCTTCTTCTTCCCCCGGCTATCGGTAAGTAGCAGGACAAACCAGGTTCTGTAGCCTTGGATGTCAACTGGTCTACTGCAGAAAGAAATGACAAGATACCGCAGGAAAAAAAATCTGCCTCATCAGACATGTATCGAAAGATACATGATCGCTTAGGCATGTATCACGCATGGAACAGACTGTTGCATATTATTTTTTAACAATCACTTGTCTGCTATAATGAACTATATATTTCTCGATGTTGATCGAAAGGGAATAGAAATATAAACTTTGGACATTTTACACACAAATTTTGTAACAATAACTAAAAATATATTCAAATACTTGGAAAATACAAGAAAATAATTTGACAGATTTTCCGGTTGAATTTTCGAAATTAATTCACCCACACACACAAACACGTGTAATTGTGTGTGTGTGTGTGTGTGTGTATAGATAGATAGATAGATAGATAGATAGATAGATAGAGAGAGAGAGAGAGAGAGAGAGAGAGAGAGAGGAAGGGAGATCGAATGTGATAAATCACGTGGTTTGTATGTTTTTTCTAAAAAGTGTTAGCATATACGAGATTAGCGCTATAATTTTATTAATCCGATTAACACATGTATTATCAGCAGGCAATTCTTGACTGGCGGTTTACCTTTTTTTCTTTTTTTGGTTTCTAGTCTTATATGCTGTGCATTCTTGGGAATTGATCAAAAGGCCAGTTCTCCCGAACAATCATGAAAGATCACAGCGGATAATAAGTCCTGGCCCAGACTCAATGGCGACATCTCTCGATTGAGGTCTCCGTACTTCTCATTTTCCATCGGAGACATCTATAAAAATGTTTCTCTTGAATACTTCAGGCAGACTTAACGGTCCGAGGGGTGAAGAACTGACCGTACCAGAGTTGCTCCCTTGACGTGTTCTTTCTCTTGGAAAAAATCCAGTTAGTATGTCTAAGTTAGCATCAGAAATAATTAGTCTACCGACTAATATTATATTCCACGCATTTGACCCCCCCCCACACACACTGATAGATATATAAATGTATATTGGCGTTGGTGTATTTTCATGTGGATGTCTATCTATCTATCTATCTATCTATCTATCTATCTATCTATCTATATACATATATATATTCTGTAAAAAGTCAATGGAATCGTTAACAGAATCAAAAATACAAAAGGTATAATCAACGCAGTGCATATAAACACGGGGCTATATATATATATATATATATATATATATATATATATATATATATATATATATATATATATATATACATATATATATAGATACATATATAGATAGATAGATAGATAGATAGATAGAGATAAAGGTACCTAATGAGATCGCTAAAAAATAAGCATGGCATGATAAAAAAGACACTAAATTTGACGAAGACAAAATTTTATCGTATAAATGTTTATGTTATTATTAAGAGTACAGACAAAAGTACATTTTAAATTATTTTTTTAAAATGTCTTTCTTTTATTTAGAACATTCTAAATTTTGATTAAAAAAACTTGTTTCTCTTTGTATCACCGAAACTAGTAAATAACATAAATTTATAGCACATTTTCTTTTTCTATGGCTGACATCAATTTGGAGAATTTTGCAAAAATAAAAAAATTGTCAGATATTAATGAAACTTTCAGAAACTATTCACAAATGATGGAAATTATTATAAATATGTTTTTTCTTGGCAAAAATAGTTGTTTTTTTTATATTTATTACCCCTCACATAACTATTTTTATGAAAACTCTAGAAATTCAACAGTTTAGTCATTAAAAGCACAAGGCGTTGAGGAAAGTAGATCATAATTATTTTTAATTGGATCCCCCCTACCTGAAAATCAGCTCTTAATTGTAACATACAAACCTCACTAAAGAAAAAGATACCATTTAAATTCAAATGCTTATATTTGTTTTTAGTTGTTTTTAAGAATATGGACAATATTTACTGAAAGCAAAGAACCCTTTTAATACAATTATTTGTTATTTCTTTAACTCTTTTACAATTTTACATTTAAGTTGTTAAAATATTATAAAATTAGTTGAAAACCGCATTCAGTTTCGTAAATGGCATTATGAGATAGATCATTTTTACAGCATTTTAAATTGTATCGCTTCAACCTATCAGAAAAACCTCACTAATTAAGTAATGTAAAGTTGTATTTATAAATGGCTGTAATTAAAAAGTACGGAAGACCAGCAAGAATACAATTAAGTTGCGTTATTTGAATTAAGCATTGTTCTCCGCTGTTAAATACGTGTGGAGAAATAAAATTGATTTTTCAATTTCAGCTGAGAAGGGTACCTACATGTATTAGTATCATCTTTATATGACATTATTTTTATATTAATCACAGTTATGGCAGATTTCCATAAATGAAATATTAAAATTAATAATAAAATGAATGGAAATACAAATAACAGTAAAATGTAATAAATGTAGATAAAATTATATTATTTTATTTACAATTCTGATAAAATTTCATAAGACACCTATAAATTAATTTAGATACCTTTCTTATGAAATTTTAGCTCTCTCTCAACAGTCTTATTTTAATTTTTTTTATATCTTTTCCATAAAGCATCGTAAACGTAAAGGTAAAATCTAAGTACAGAAAAAATAAGAGAGCTGAAAGTTTTCCTTAAAAATAAAGAGGTAAATAATTTGTTCACTTAAATCTTAAAAATTTAGACAATAAAATTTTGTTTTCTTTAAGTCTAGCGTTTTTTTTCGTCATGCTATTGTTATTTTCTAGCGATATCATGGAGGTACCTATATATATATATATATATATATATATATATATATATTAATCCTCGGGTATTCTCTGATCGACTTCTTAATGTTGAGTTTAAATTTGTTAAGGAAGGCGCCGTGGTTTTGTTCTTTTCTTTTCTTTTTCTTTTTATTTTCTTAGGTACTTTCAGTTCCATCCGGGATCATCTTCACGGGTGATTTGCTAAGTCAATAGAATAATATATCTGACAATTGACATTTTTTGTCTGTTAAAGCTTTGATGTCTTTTCTTTATTTTGTTTTCATTCCACGTTTTTGATCTAAGTGTTTATGTATGAAGGAGACAGTCGCCGTTTGGGCCTTTTAATTTATACACACACAAACACATATGATATATATATATATATATATATATATATATATATATATATATATATATAGGTAACTATACGTGTTTCGAAAAGCTTCGAATTCTTGATTTGCCAATAATCAAATCAATCACGAAGGAAATTTTTTTTTTTAAAAAAAGAGCTAGAAACGTGAAACTCTGTCGAAAAAAATAGCACAGATAGAGGTTTAAGACCAAAAAAAAAAAAAAAACAGACACGAGGAAACACCTAACTAAAAGAGCTCAATACAACCGTAGAGCAGATCTAGATAAACCAAGTGAGCCAGACAAACTTACCTAGGTTTCATCTAAGCGGATCCTCAGGAAAAGCTTTCCCTGACGATCCGCTTAGGTGAAGCCTAGGTAGGTTTGTCTGGCTCACTAGGCTATATATATATATATATATATATATATATATATATATATATATATATATATATATATATATATATAAATATATATATATATATATATATATATATTTCGCCAGAGAAAGCTTATATTCTCTGTAACGTCTTTAGATCGGCTAAAAGAAGGAAAACAAATCGGAGGATAAGTTGTTTGTATTATAATTCCTACATACATTACAAAATCAAACGCATAATCCTACCTACCGACTCCAGAACAGCCAGCATTAAATAAAGCTGTCCATCCTAAACACAACATTCATTAATACAACGTCTGAAACAATAAGAAATATAGTTAATATCAAACGAGATAGCAGCAACAGCAAACAGAAACAGAGTGAGATGTATACAAACAGGCTGTACAAAATGGCCATTAGTGTACATTGCCGAAATTCCAGAACCCTCATAAAAATTAATTATATGAACCCCGTAAAGATACTATGCATAACATCACTCTAATCTCAGTGGTGGTTCACCGTAATACATTTGAGCGTAGTTTTGATTTTTAAAACACCAGTTTGATCAAGTGTGGACAGATTTCGATGAAGAAGAAAATGCATTGAGGTTGCGCTATTTTTTGCATTTCTCAACAGCGAATCTAAACCGGGTCCATACGTTATGTCGCCGATTATCTCAAAAACATTAATAGCACACGACGGGTTACAAATTGGCTGAAAGAAAGACAGGGACCTACTTGGAGTCGGCTGACTTGAAATTTTACACACCTCAACGGCACTAGTATGTATGTATATGTATATATGTACATAGATATGCGCATGTGTTTCTGTGAGCAAAGAAATGTATGCAAGCAAAAAAATGAAGAATCCCAATGCGGCCGTCATTATCAGAAAAACAGCGCATCTCATAAACTATATAGCCCATATATATATATATATATATATATATATATATATATATATATATATATATATATATATTTGTGCATTTAGGCAGAAATATTTCCTTCATACACATTTCAGTGAATACGACAGACAAGGTGCTTTTATTTAGTTTTTTATACAATTTCTCATGCGATCTTATATATATATATATATATATATATATATATATATTATTTTCGGATGATAAATTATATAAAAATCTGTCCGATGTTCTTTTTATCCAAGCGCTTTCGGCTATACATTTAACGATTTTCAAGGATTAGATATTTTAACTGTTAACTAAGAAATAGTTTGTTCTATTTATGTTTTATAAAATGTTTTCCTTTTTCAAAACACGGTCAAGATATTGTGTCCACGTTCAAAGTTAATATTATTAAATGTTTTTTTTTGTTTTTATTAATAAGGCTTCCATTTATTTTTGCTTTCTTTTTCATGTAGATGATGCTATTATATCAGTGTTGTCAACTGGAAAAAATATCAGTGTTTCTACTTCAGATTTTTCAAGGCAAAAAAGAAAGCAAAGTGTTTATCGGGATTTTGTTATTATAATTACATTACAAAATCAAAATTTAAAAAAAAATATAGAGACCCTTATTTACATTATTCGAACTATTGTCCTCATCTTTGTCGCCATACTTATTACAAGGACTCAATGCACAGTGGATAAAGTTAGTTAGATCCAGTCACAGGACCCAAAGGCAGTGGAGATAACTGATAACTGACATCCATTAAACATGGCACGCTGAACTAGAACAGTCTACCCCAGTCAGCGAAATAAAGGGTTCAGTTCGATATTCCAACCACCTGAAGAAGGCCGGAGCGTACAACGGCCGAAATAATTTGTTGTATGTAGGTTTTATAAAATGTTTTCATTTTTCAAAACACGGTCAAGATATTAAGTCCGTGTTCAATGTTAATATATTCAATATTCACTTTTATATATATATATAATATATAGATGATATATATATATATATATATATATATATATATATATATATATATATAAAAGAAACCTTGGGTAAATAATCCAAGTACATCATATCAATATAAAATATTAAAATTGATCTACAAACGAGAGCCCAATATATTTTTATTATAGAGTATATAAGTGAATTACCTTAATGAAGCCCAAACAAATTACCCCAAATAGATGGCCATTTCGTCCATAGGGGAAAAAAAAACAACATTTCCCTGGACTTGTCAATGAAAATATATACTTGCATTTTCAAGTCCAGAGAAATCTTTTTTCCCCATGGATGAAATGGTCATCTGTATAGGTTAATTCTTTGGGGTTCAATTGACTATAATTTACTCGTCTATATATATATATATATATATATATATATATATATATATATATATATATATATATAAATTATATATATATGTGTGTGTGTTTGTGTCTGTATGTTTGTGAATTTGTGTGTCTGAATGTTGGTACTTGATAAAATTTGTCTTTGTCCAGCAAAGTTTACTAATAAGATTGTTGTTTCCCGCACACGTCTCCCGTAAACTATATTATCGTCGTAACTGTCAAGATTTCTAGTGTTTCAAGACAACCTGCCGGAACCCAACCCTCACCAGTTTGTTTTCTTTCTCCTTGATAAGTCGCCAATCAAAACTATAACGCCAGGCTGTTCTGCTATTTTCCCATTGCTATGGAGCGAAGAGATGGAATCTTACCTTTGCCAACAGACAATAAGTGAAAATAATTACCTCGACTGGAATGCTAATGCGAGCCGCTAACGAATACCCTATCGTACCTCTTCTTTCTCTTTTAATATTTATAAATACATGCGTCTATCTATCTATCTATCTATCTATCTATCTATCTATCTATCTGCACATTGACTGTTTGAATATTTAATGAGGCTGTGTCTGGTTGACTGTTATTGCTGATTAGTGATTGCCATACTCACTGTGACCAGTCCTAATATAAAACTACTTAACTCAGCGTTAGGAAATGGTTAACGAGTCTTGTCTATGACTACTTTATATTGAATCCGACACGAGCTGAGTGACCTACATATTTATTTGACATTAAATATGACAATATGTGTTGACAAGCCATGTAATTATCAAATATTCACTTCGTGGTAAATTTGTTAGTGAGGCTACTAACCGTGGGTAGTGTGTTCGATCCTTGCTGAATGCCCCATACAAAATAGATATTGAATAACCCATCATGGAGATATCTTTATTTACACTGGAGGTAGCGTTATCCTCCTTGTTGCTGTTCTTACAATATTTCAGCCTATGGAATGAAACGCAACGCTTTAGCAATAACAATGAAGATGGAAACTTTAATCTGACTGTACATAATTGAATTAACCCAACAAGTGTTAATATATCGTAAAAGCAACCACCCTATCTTTATTGTCACTCACATCATTGGCCAATTATTAGTATTGATTTTCCTGGGTATGATAATAAACTACACCCAGCAGCAAGGCCAGTGAGCGGGAGATATTGAAGATTTTGAGGAGCGTGTGACCACCTCTTAATTTCTGTTGTTCCTAGGTCCACCCTAACACGGAGTCGTATCATCTGTTAGTGTTGCAGCTATGGATACATAGTGAATACCAAACACCAAAAAAAAAAAAAAAAAAAAAAAAAACACTGTGTAAGTATAAAAATACTTTTTTCGTATAAATACCAGCAAAACCAATTTTATAGAAAAATTACCAACAATACCTATTTATAGTAACAGCAATACATATTTATGGCAAAATGACTAACTATACATGTTATCAGAATTTAAAGGCGTAAAATTGCGTTCCCAATATATTTAGATGGAGCCATAAAATTATGTTCAAATTATTTACATTTCGTCAGTAAATAACCTATAGAGATGTTGATATACCGCTAAACTAAAATAATTCAAACAATATAATTATTCCTATTATTTAAATCACTAATGAGTTACGCGAATAACTGTATTGCTAATGTGTAAGATAATTTATATATGATGTGTAATTTTTAAATGTTGGATGTTTTTCACTGGATTCACATGTTTTTCATTATTAGCCAGTTTAATGAAACGAAATGAAATTCTGTAATTAAAAATTGTCATTAATTAACCAAAGTTTACAATAGACAAATATTTTGCACAAATATTTGACGACGTTGATTGCAATGAGGACAAAGCTATAAAGCAAGACTGCAATAATACACCTCGCGGACACGATGTTATTCAATATGGCCCCTAGGTTTTTTATAATCGTAAATTTTTGGTGTTCTTCAGAAGAACAAATCCAGTGATTGATTAGTTTTGTGGAGGCATGATTTCATTCAACCAATGTGGTTTTTGTTTCTAATTTTCCCTTTACCTGTGTCTAATTAATCTCTTAAATATTGTATCTAATTAATCCCCTTAAATTCTGTATCTAATTAATCTCTTAAATATTGTATCTCATTAATCCCTTTAAGTTTTGTATCTAATGAATCCCTTTAAATTTCCATAGAAAAAGAATTGCCTTGTCCTCCTTTTTAATATATATCACTTACAATATAAATCTTACTCATTGGTTTGATCCGGACACGAGTCGAATCGAATTCAGGTTTTTAACATGGTCGCAATGTAAAGGAAATTTTTGAAGACTGTCTCATATGTGATAAAAATATCTGAGTTGAGTACACAGACAGTTGAAATATCTATGTCCTTCGGTAGAAAGAATATCTGTGGGAAGGTGAGAAAATCCATGATATTTAGCTGTTCGTCGACGGCGGAACTTAAGACTGAAAAAGCAATCATATCTCCAATGTATCTCTATTATTGCTCCATTATGATATTTTTTAGGAGTAAATATTAGAATATCTAAAAATATATGAAAGGAGGGAGCTAAAACTAAATGCATGTGTTTAAAAATAATAAACACGTAAAAAAATAATTAAACACCTATCGCTGTTCATTTAATTTAAAAGTTTGTTATTTTTTTTTTTTTTTTGTGGCTTATTTTCTGTAAGCAATGTCGACCTTCATATTTGTAATTGTTCAACCCTGTTATGCATACGGGATGAACCTGAAATATATTCTACTTGTGTTGAAATTAATATTGAAGTCATTTTTCCATTGAATTTATTTGTTGTTGTCTTTCTTAATACGAAACAAACGTCAGCATATGCCGTCATCTACGTTAAGCAATTCTCTTCAATTTGATCGACGCGTCTTTAATTGGTTTGACCGCGCGTGAGCAAATCAGCAGCCTCGTTAAACTAGTCTCCCTGAAATCCAAATTGATCGGACCTTTTTACTTTTCCTCGCCTAATAATATGGAGTTTTATCATACATGAACTTTTCTTCGTTCTGAAAGCGTTTGGAATTTTCTTGAGCCATTTGCCATTCAACAAATAAATATATGTTTAAATTATTATATTACACCGTCTGAACTTCTCCACTGGCGATGAAATCATCCCCTTTCATTCAGTGTTAAAATACATCACCTTAACCTAATCTAGTAATGGCTGTTTCAGGCAGTAACCGCACAGGGTGTGCTCCATTCGTCTCAATCCCAGGAGGTAGCACAACATACCTCGGTAGAATGAAGAATTGGAAAGTTATATATTCTATTAGCCAGTTGAGATTATTAAATACAGGACAGGTGGAAGTAAGGATACTTGTTTTCCAACACCATTAGATAGAAAAAAAATTGAAAATGCCAGACATATTCTTAAGAAGCCTCTTTGGATCTTGACTCTCATGCGGATGTCATTGATGGCATTCATCCGGAAATATCGAAACTATCATCTGTACACAACATTTCTCTCAGAGCAATGATCAATATTAGTTTCAAGCAAAATAAATCCTTTAGCGCTCAAAGAAGATAATCCTTCAGAAGAACCTGTCGACGTGCATTATAAAATCACGAGGTGATTTGCTAAATTAGAAAAGCAACTTGAACACTACTAAAACCAACAGCAATAATGTAGAATATGTAAAGCTTGGGGGACTAGGGATGAATTTATAATTTGCCAAGTGCATTTGCATTTAAGGGAATGTAACGACTTTGACTGGAAATTCACATTCCAAGCCTCTATCTATTACACCATCCTCATTATAAGAGGTTTGAGCATGATATTAATTTAAAGAATCCAAGTTTAATTAAAACAGAACATAATTTCAGAATTACGGTAAAATTGCGTCCCGTATTATAGAAAATATCGCCTTTTCTCTGAAAACTGCTGCTGATAGAAACTGGCTTAATTAAAAACAAACATCGATAAGTATAAATGTATAGACGTCAAAAAGTGCTAAAAAGCTGAACATGATAAGCTTTTTATTTCTTCTTTTTTTAATCTTTACTCCACTAAGCAAGGTGATAATGCCAATATGATCTAGCGTGGGCTACAGAGAGTGAAAGAGTATGAGAAGACTTCAGTGAGGAGAAAGGACAATAAAGGAACAGGTACGAGAAATACAGATGATGGCGATTGACGTTGTTTTTAATCTTTTGAAGATTGTATGCGACAGGGAAACAAGGAGTCGGAAGGGAATTCCACAGAGGTAAAATGCATAAAAGAAACTAATAGAATGTAACAGAAGGCGGAATCTAGCTAGTCCTACATTTAGAGGGTCAAGATTTAAATCTAATGTTGAGCCTGATTTTTTTGTAAAATTTTGATATAAACCGGAAGTGGCATTTGATTAAATTTCTCTTCGCTTTTTATACTAATAATCTATGTTATAAAACAAAAGTGAAAAGCAAGCCTTAATAAGTTTTCATTTTGTAATGTACTTACATTTTGTATGATGTATAAAATAGTATATGATATTTGCGTAGATGAATATAGGGTTCGTGGAACATTAATATCATAAAACTCTTCAAGTATTGGTTTAGTTTTTATCTATGCTCCATATTCTCAAAATATTCGCTTCCTGCTTATTTCTTTTAAAGTACGTAAGCCATTTTGTAACATTCTGTCGTGGCTCTTGTCCCTTTTATTGATTTAACAGTAGTATAAATATGTTTGATTTGCATGGAAAATAATATTATTTAGGCTTACTGCCATATCACGATGCAACACAGGTTCCCGTCCGATCATTGTGCGAGCCTGGGCATTACCTAGATGGGAATATCAGGTGAAGTAAGCCCGGGTGTGCGGATAGTGTAATGGGAATTTTAATCGAAGAACAGTGTTCCAATTCCAGTTGCGTTTTTTTTTAATATTCACTTACGCACAAATACACTGTGAAAGATATGAATACCTCTTTTCTCCACCAGCTCTGGGTTTATTTCCAAAACTATTTGAAAACTAAATGAGATTATTTCACATTAAATTATTATTATATAATGTAGTTGTAAAGAAAAGGAAAAGAAAAAAAAATGTTAGCTTATAGTAGCAACAAACCTCTGCAATAGATTTCTTTTATCTCTCGACCACAACACTTGTAGCCAAATCACAATTCAAACCGTAGTCTGTCGTAACAGTCCAACAGGCAACGTAGAACCGACAAAAAAGGGTCACACATCCAACCTTCACTTCTCACCAGCAAAAACTCGTGTTCGTCCACCAAGCTCAGAAAATCTAACCCCCGAACAAGCGAAAAACAACGGCTTTTGTTCACCGAGAGATCTTTCTGATTGGTCACGCAATTCAGAGGAGGGAAGAACATTAGCATAGATTCTAGTCCTTAAAGTTGATTTTTGCTAACTAGTTTTTGTTAATTTTTCTTCGGCAGATCGCACACAAAACACGAATTCTTTTTCGAGGTAGCTGATTATCTCTTTCACTCCATATAAAAATAAACATTTAAAAATTATACAATCTAAAATTATTTTCTGGCTTTAAATAACCTGCAAAGTGTTAATAAACAGTTGAAAATGAATCAATAATATTTTACACTGAATATGTAGAATGTTTTTGTACAAAGAATAGTTAAAAAAAATAAATATCTATACCTCCGACAGAAATTTGAAGCTATATAACGAAAATACATCGTTATATCATAAGAATTCTATTCAAATATATACATGTTATATAGCTTCAAATACAAAATTCATCAATAATAGAGCATAGCCCGAATGTGCACATTGTATTTATAAATGTTTGGCTATACGCATTGAGATATATTTAAACTCTTGTATATTTTCAATCATTATTTTTTTTCATATGGACATATGCAACAGTAATCTGCATGTGTTGGTGTTATCTGCTTTCAAATTCTCCAATTTGATTATTACTCACTGTCATTTTGAGAGCCATTAATAAAATAAAAGCAATGAATTACAGATATCAGTTGACACCTTTGGAAACGTTATCTGTAATTTTTGTGTCAGAAAACAAGCACAAAAGTAAAATACTTTGAAGTCCTCTCCGTCTGACTGTGATAACAGAAATTCAACGCTTTTCTGAGCTCTTCACAATCATAATATTTTATGAAACTTAAACATCAAAAGTAACAAATTGTATAACTCTTCTGGACAGCAAAAGAAAAGACACATAGGGGGACACATGAGATAAGTGTGGCGAATGCAATATAAGTAGGAAATATATTTTAAGGCGGACAGAGAAAGGAAAAAAAAAACGTAAAAGACAAGTCACCGACGTGAATATACAGAGAGTATCTAAATAGAGAAACGTTTTCTACTCTAATTGCAGTTCGGGATAAAATAATAAAAAAGAAATTATTTCAAAGTGAAAATAAGGTAAACATTTGCTAAACACATATAAAGAAAACAAATTCCTCTCTCTCTCTCCCCCCTATCTCTCTTTCTCGAAGATTATAAAACACATCATAAGATGCCAAAAGACTATAACATTCATTTTGGGGTGGGCGACTTGAACATTTAAATCACGTATGCAAAAATAACATTATGCCTAAAATTAAAATATTGTAATACGTTAAGATTTTGATAGCATAAGGGGTACCCAATCAATAAAGTTGCACCTAGTATTTGTGAAAAGAGTATATATTTTTATACTAATGTTTATCCAATACAGGGTCCAAGAGCCACTCAAGTTAGAGGTTTATTGTGTGGGGTTGTAACGTCTAGCCTTATAATTGAAGTAATTCAGATTGTAGTAATCGGGAAACATCCTGTCGGATGTCTGTTCCACAAAACAGCAATTCTTGAGAAAACACTTTCCAAGGGGGACATGCTTCTTACTAATTGAATACAAAGTGAAAAACGATGGTTCATCCTTGTGTAGGAGGTATGGCGAGTTTGAGTTGTATAGGTCAGCTCTGCTAGGACGAAGAAATATTTGCTCATCAGACCAGTTGCATCGGAAATAGCAAAAGAGTAGTGAGAGGCTCGAGACGTTTCGTCTGTGGGAAAGAGGTAGTTAGGTCGAAAATAATTAATGACCTACACACCCGAGTAGACACTTTTTTTGCTATATGAAGACAGGAAACTGAGAAGAGAGCCGTTCCGGTCCAGATATCGCAGCAATGCTCCATTTTGGTTCTGAGCTTACGCTTGTAGAGAAAGAGCATAACAGGTGGGATCACTTATTTACCGGAGCGGTACAATAAACCGGTCGCGTTTCCAGTAAATTTTGCAATAAATATGAGTTTCACTTGATGACTTCGGGGAGCATGAGTTCCAATAGATGTTCAAGAGACAGCCGTTCATTATTATAGGTCAAAGTTCAGGGTCTATTTGGTGGTGGTGAAACTCTAAATTAGGAACATGCATGTAAATTAGAAACATTTGGATCATCATTTTCTGGAATGTGACCACAGTAATTGATACACTTGAAACGGGCCAGTAACGCCAACGTTGAGATTAGAAGAAATTTAAAATTCCTGTTAGATTTAGGACTGACACTGCAAAAGCAGTGTTGATGCCAGCATGGATAACAGAAAATGCGCTAATGATTTAAGGAAATTCCGGCGATGACCGCTAAGTGTTTATTGTGAATATTCAAATGCAGGAATAATAATAATAATAATAATAATAATAATAATAATAATAATAATAATAATAATAATAATCATCAAAAACGTAGCACATGGAAACATTAACAATCCTTGTGATAGTTGGAGCCCAAGGATTGGTTGGAAAAGATTCCAGTAGACTAATTGAAGGGGTTCCTGGAAGTCCATGCCTCAAAGAGATACAAAAAATTGCCCACACTTTACGAAGGGCTTTATCTATGTATTATTTTTTATTTTATTTTTTTGTCAGTAGAAAGTGTCATGATGCCATTTCTAACCGTAGGTCCCTGGGCGGGACCCGGAAAGAAATGTGTACACACCAGAAATCAAAGAAAATAATAATAATAATAATAATAATAATAATAATAATAATAATAATAGTGATAAATTCTGTTATACGAAATGAAAAATTGTGTTAACACGAAATGCCGATTCTGTGATAAAAATCCAGAAAGAATTGACCATTTTGTATCAGGCTGCACAATAATAGCACCCACTCTAAAACTGGCCACGATAGAGTAGGTCAATATCTGCACCGGAACAAATACAAATTTTAAGGGAAAGAAACTGCAAGAAACTGGTATGAACATCATCCAGATCCGCTTACAGAGAGAGGACGTAACAATTGTATGGGACTTTACAAATACACACTCAGAACAATCAAGCAAATCGCACAGACATCGTGATCAAACACGCCACAAAAACAGAATGTGTTTTTATGATGACATGGTAGTCCTTGCAGATTTTAACGTATCTTTAAAGATCTTCACAAAATTATTAAGGGATCTTGAAGTGGAAATATAAACATGTGGCATATGAGGACACCAATAATTCTAGTTGTGGTTGGAACCCTCGGATTGATTGTAGACGATTGTAGGTAATCCTGGTAGACCATACCTTAAAGAAATACAAAAATTGTACTCACAACTACAGCTCACACATTACGAAGAGCTTTATTTGGAAAAGATCTGTGATATTCTGGTTTGCTTTTTAGTTGAAAATGTCATGAAGCCATTTTGACCATAGGTCTCTAGTTAGGACCCGTAACGTAATGTGTATACAATATAAATCAAAGGAAATAATAATAATAATAATAATAATAATAATAATTGGTGATACATTGATTAATATAAATGAGAAAGTATCTATGAACATAAAAGCATCCTTTAAAAAGCAACATACACAATACAGTTTTCGTTTAAGGTAATTATTTCGCATTAAAATAAACAATAAATGAATATATCCATTCAAAATGTGTAAAAACAAGGAAACAAATGCGTAACTAAAGATAAGAAAGATTAATATAATTAGGGAATGTAGAAAAAAAAACTAACTGAAACGTAAGATAAGAGTAACAGGCAGCATAAGAAAATATGACTGTATTTAAAGAGATTCTTCTTCTGTGCATTATCTCCCTTCAGGATATTGGCAATCATCGCTCTCCTCAACATTCTATCGCTTGTAGCTCTTAGTGATTCTTTTTCTTTTTCCCATCTTGCCTAAGCCCTGTTCTGCCATCCATTTACACAACGTAGTTAGGTAAGTGATGCGTTTTTTTGTATGTACCTCAGTGTGTCATGCGAGTGTCAAATTGTTGATCACGCTAGATAACATACTCTTTCCCAGTAACTATAACTAAGGTCTGCTCAGCATAGTTGCATTATAAACCACAGGTGGTCTCTGTGGGTGTTGAATAAAAAAAATGCGCCTGAGCAAGCGTCTGCAATAAAGGATTGACTGGCAGCTATAGCAGAATACGAGTGGCTGGTTTTAGTAATACAAATCTTCAGGCTGAAAGGTTAGATCAGCGGCGGGTGGAGAAGAGGTTGATAATTTTCCCAACTGTATTTGCGCGTAAGGTAATATAATAACCCCAACTAGAATTGGAACTCAAATATCCGTCATTATACATGACACCGATCGCACATCCAAACTTACAGCGCCAGATATTCCCAAACTCGGCTGTCTTCATCTGATGTTAAATATAAATACTCTTTGAGTTTTGGTTTTTTTCAATCCATGTCATTCACATCATCCTTCTGTAGAACCCCTTTTCTCAAATCTTTTCATTGACTATCATGAGATTATCCAGCATTCACTGGCATATAGCAAGACCGACACTATATAACGGTTAACGATACTTTTTAGCTAAAAATATTGACTTGAATTAACCCCTAAATGGAGTAACATATTTGGCAGTGTTACACTATTTACATTATTTGATAATTGTCCTCATCTTTGACGTCAAATTTATTACAAGGTTTCGACCGTTGTACGCTCCGGCTTTCTTCAGGTGGTTGGAATGTCGAACTGAGCCCTTTATCGATCACTGGGGTAGAATGTCCTAGTTCAATGTGCCATCCAATTCCCTCACCAAGTTCTCCACCGCCTTAACCAGGTATTGAACTCACACTCTTTGGGTCCTGTCACTGGATCTAACTAACGACTTTATCCACTGTGCCATGTGTCCTTGAAAAGTTCTGTGTATAAATTTCTGGGTATTATATACCTAATGTCCTCATCAAAAAAAAATGTTTGCTGAAAGCATTATGTTTATAAACGGACGAAACGTTGTAATAAATGTGGCTACAAAGATGCAGACAATAGTCCGAATAATGTAAATAGTGTACATATTACCTCATCTCAGAAATATAGACAGATATTGGTAGATATTGGCTGTGTTAATCATTTAATAATAATAAAAAAAAAGAAATCAAAAGCGAACGGTGAAATAAAAATAAATCAACATTATGCAAAAAAGAGATAGGGCATTGAAGTTCCGAACTTAGAGCCCTGGGTATTAAATCTCTCTAAAGAAATAAATGATATTTGCTGTCTGAAGACACGTGAGATTCGAGCCAAACTTGGTCTATATAAGCATATTATACTTATTTAAAACCAAGGTGATCCCCAGATTCAACATCTGCCGTTCATCTAGTGCTTGAATATACAGCATTGTGATTTGTGTCCAGATGAGGACAAATTCAAGTTTTAAAGTAACTGAAAAATATTAATGAGTTTAAAAGTTTTAATGTCTATTGAGTTTAAAGAAAAGCAAAAAAAAAATTGTGAATTTATTTTTTCCTTTTATATCCAGTTTAAAATATCACAGATAGATTTTGAATTTATAAAATCAATTTTATCTTTTCAAAATGCCAAGGAATTAGAGTTAAACTGAGAGATTTCGTGACGTGAGGTTTTGAAGTTCAGCAGAGATTGTGATTTGAAGAACTCAGTTTTTCGACCTGAATTGGAATTTCCGACCAAATCGAAGTTTCAGTCCAAATCGATCTTTTGGACGAAATTGGATTTATAACCCGATTCAGAGAGAAAGTGAGGGTTTTGATGTTCCATGGAGTGAAGTGATGAATTCAAACTTATTTCTTCAAAATTATCATTGATGTTTTCTAAGCTTTTAACTATTTTGGGGTCGAACTTCCAGTTAGCCCTCCGCAGAAGCTTTCTTAAGAGTCAGCACAGAGTGCGTCTTTTAAGTTTGTTAAGAATAAGAAGAAAATAAATTAAAAGAAGATTGAAAAAAGAAACGCTAATACATACACACATACATATATATATATATATATATATATATATATATATATATATATATATATATATATATATATATATATATATATATATATATATATATATATATATATATATATATATATATATATATATATATATATATATATATATATATATATATATATATATATATATATATAAGATGGTTAATGAAATATTAACTGTAAAAGCGGTCCTGAAACAATGCGTTCAGGTAAAACGAGTAGACAGGGAAGATATGCAATAGAAAAGAAATGACATAAAACTGTCAAGTAAATGCTTATAACGGAATACGGTGAAGTCGATGAACCGTATGATGTAAAGAAAGCAACCAAATATATTCGGTAAGGTGTTGTGTGAAGATTTAAAAAGAATATGAAAAGACTAATACGCGTAGCAGTAACAAATAGAAAAAGAAAGTTAGATAAGCAGGAATTTTTATATTAAGCCATTCCCCGGCGTAGACGTGTATATACGTTTTTTCAGACAACGAAGAATAAACACGTACAAAATATAACGCCCTGCTTCAGATGTGTTTATACGTCGATTTTGATTCTTTTTATGTCCTTCTGAGCTTAAAATGAATCCAGGTGTCAACTCATTCTCTGGTAGAGGAGATACCCACCGCTCGAATACTTCAAGGTGCCTCAGTTTCTTAGTTACTATATTAAAAACAAATAAAAAAATGGTCTGAGAATGAAACGTTTTCCCAGAATAATTGCCAAGGAAGTGGTTAATATTCAGCCCATAAAAGGTCCAAGTGACAGAAAAGGTAGAGACTTCCGGTCTAGTGTTGTATGAGCGTAAGCAAAGGCAATTTCATGGGGTTCTGCAGGAAAGGTATCTGATACCACCAGACTTGAAGAGGTGTAAATTGTAGCGACTATACGAATACCCTGCCGGGAGTTCTTTCAACAGAATTTCTTTGGAAGAGTTGCCCGAAAGAAAATACTCCATTTTTTTATTCGATCTTGTTCTTGTAAAGATAGAATTTATCAAGAGCACCCAGATACTTACAGGAGCTGTAGAATGATCCGGCCATTTTCCAGCATATTTAGCGATAGACCTGTGTTGTAGCATACCAAGGAACGATAACGGGTACATTCTCATTCATATAAACACAGTAGTAAATACGGTATACTGGTCTGCAGTCGGAGATTTGTCTCCAGCTGTGCTGGTCAAACTCTCGGTCTCCGGGTAGAGAGAATCCCTAGACGAGGCTATGTCGAAGGGCAGTGTCTCTGCTCGGGAATCAGCTACCTGACCCCGTTTTATACGAGGTCTACAGGAAATTTTTAGTCGAGCCTACGGGCTCGGATACTCCACATTAAATTCGAACTTGTGCCACATCTGACCGCGTCGGGTGGTTGGCAGTTATCCTGCAGATGGAGATTCGTCTCCAGCTGTGCTGGTCAAACTCTCTGGTCAGAGACGATCCACAAACGAGACTACGCGGAAGGGCAGATTCTCATCTCAGGAAAGAGTTATCGACCCTGTATTCTATGGCGTCTATGTAGAATTTCTGGCCGAGCCTACGGACTCGTATACCCTACATTAAATTCTGCCTTAACCCCGTGAGGCTGTTGGTAGATATCTTATATTTGGAGATTCATTGTGGAATTCACTACTAGAAGTTGACTACTTCTTCTATGCGCCACTGCCGAATCTTATATGTGTTGTTCTTGTCCTAGGTATTATCGTTCATTACATCTGGCCTGTGAGTGTCAATATTTCCAAACCCTCTTTGATCCTTATTTGCCCTAGAAATGCAACTGTCTCTTTCTGGTGTTAAGTATAAGTGATATTTTTTGCTTCAGTTATGAGATTCGCCGTTGCTGGCATGTTCAAGCGAAGGTATTCTCAGTATCCTTCTGTAGGACCAAGTTCATTCTTGATGATCCACAATCCACTGACATATAGGACTGAAATAACAATTTAGTAAGCTTTTCCTTGTTTTTAACGAAATTTTGCTGTTTCTTAATACTTTGCTTAACATTTGGAAGGCATCTTTCTCTATCTCAATGCGTCATCGGATTTCTGTGTCGCATATTCTGCCTTCTGTTAAAACACTTCCGAGATATTGAAACTTAATTTTAGTATTTAACATTTGGTATCTGTCATTTGTAATCTGCATGTTTGGATGTTCCTTTTGCCGACACCCATCAATTCTGTATTGATGTTTTTTCTTTACTTCTCGCTTTATTTCACTACTAGTAGTTGCTCCCTTTTGTGTCTGTTATCAACTGTGTCATTTGCATATCTTATGCTGTTAAGATTTTGGCCGACAATAATGAATCCTGTTAGGACTTATAGTTCTCTCAGAACCGCTTCCCTTTAGGTTAAATATATCCGTTTAGAAAATCCATCCTTGTCTTAGACAGATTTATATTTTCGTATTTAATTAAACTAATTTAATAAGCTTAATGAAAGTGGATGGGATGTTGTCAATTGTTACAGATAACGTATATAAATTTTGTAACGTAACAATGACTTGGAATCAATAAAGAACGATGGATTTAACATGTATCAAGGAAAATGAAAATAAGAAAGTAATCTTTAGATCGTTAAAAAAAAAAATTAAGCCACAGAGTTAGTTTTGTTTGGTTTGTTTTGTTTGTTACGGCATATCAACATCAATGGGTTATTTAATGCCGACAAAATTTTATTGTTGGTAATGTTTTTTTTAATTCTATTTCTGGTAATTTTTTTTTCCTTCAAAAAATCTATTTCTGTTAAAATTTTTCCTTCAAATATTCTATTTCTGGTAATAATTTTCTTTCAAATCTGTATCGCTGTTAATATTTGTCTTTCTAAAAATGTATAGCTGGTAATATATATTTATCTTCTTTGTTTTTTTTAAATATATTGCTGGTAATATTTGTTTTTCGAAAATGCATTGCTGGTAATATTTGGTTTTCAAACATGGATTGCTGGTAATAATTTTACAAAGTATTTCTGGTCTTAAAAACTATTTTGACACTTTCATAGTTTTGACCCCAGTTGCTATTCCATTGAATAAGGTGTTGCATCTTGATTATGTATTATGAATTTTTATATGTCCATTTTTTATATATATGGGTGGAGTGTCCAGCAACAGGCCTAGAGGAAAAACAAAAAAAAGAATGTACGAAAGGTGTTAACACATTAGCCATAAGTATTAGTGCATATTCTATATAACAAAATATAACAATATGAATTCTTGAAAAGTATGGAGAATAGATAGAATGATTAAATCCCATATGATGTCCGTTCTCCCTAAGAAAATGTAGATATTATATGCCTGCTTCTGACAGTTGGAAACAGAGGATGTAACCAAAATAATCTGAGCTATAAAACCACATGGATAAAGATTGAAATATATTTATAAATTTTAAACGACTGAGTATTAAAATCTACATAACAGTATGCCTGAAAAAAAAACAAAAAAAACAAACCCCAAAACTGTGCATTCAATAATTGAAGAAAGATCGTTTTAAATCTAGATAAGCGACTAAATGCTCACGTAGAGCGAATTAAAATAAACTACACAAATCTCGAAATATGAAACAAGCATTAATTACTTAACCAACCTGAAATCCAAAAGGATAGACAAACCCTTACATAACTGATAACCATTGGGAGAAACACACAGTCAGATAAGAATCTGAACATTCTGCATTTGCCGATATCTACACTTAAATGAGTAACAAAAGCGTTTATCATAGTAACTCAAGTACAAAGCCTGTTTAATGAATCTTGAATATGGTTCATGCGTGGAACATTGTAATTAGACCAACAGTATAGTTCTTTTATATATATTAGAGCAATTATTGAACATCAAGTTGGTGTATGATGTACGCAAAATTGAAATGAATTCAGTAACTAGTATTGTAGACCTCGAAAGATAGTAATGAATGTCAGTTCAGAAAGCGATGTAAGCATGTTTCATTCCAATCCATTTTAATTTCGGTCGTTCATTTTGGTCTAATGCTATAAGAATTGGCGTAAATCCATCCTTCTCCTGCAATAACCTCAACAGCAGGCCAGATCGAACTCTGAATTCCGAACAAGCCTGGAGATGTTTGGCTCACTCAGGTTA
The DNA here is from genome assembly GCA_903632075.3 of Acanthosepion pharaonis. NCBI lineage: Eukaryota > Metazoa > Mollusca > Cephalopoda > Sepiida > Sepiidae > Acanthosepion > Acanthosepion pharaonis. Next base: position 282,250 of record CAHIKZ030000350.1, read on the forward strand.
AAATAAAATATTCCTTCCGTAAGTGTGGTACCATAAGACCCTAGTGTGTTACGGCACCTACACTCACAGACACACACACTATAAGGTCAGTCAGTAAATTAACTTAAATATCTAATAAAATTATAACCAATTCTATAAATATATACCATATGGACACAAATCTTCAACCAAATGTAAACGATTTTATGTTTACATGATAATTCATTGTACATGCCGACCGTATTAACCGACCAGATATTAAAATAAAATACTGTGTCATAAGAAAAGGAAACTGGGGCGAATGCGTCAGTACAGACACAAGAGTATCCCTGATGCGCGTTCAGACATTTCCGTCAATACTAGTTACGTCCAGTTTTTCCCCGTTAGCATCGTGACAGCTTGGTATGTCTTGATACAGGACTCCCTGTAACTGGTAAAGATCCGCGTCTTTGTATGATGCCCTATGGTAATAAAACCAACGGAAAAAAAACTTCACTCAGCAGTTGGCAAGGTACTTTGTCTTGTGAATTCAATCCTCGTTGGCATTTTGTTTCTAAAGTTACAGTAATTTCCAAGTCAGTGTTATTTTTGGTACCTCCCGTCTCTTTCCTCTCTCTGGTTAATTACGCCGGTAATTGTTGGAACAGCAATCGGTTACCACGACCTCAAAACTCTCCTGTCGTACATTATAACAGAAACACATTTCGCCAAAATAATTTTCTAACATTTGTGTTCATAAGAATCTGGAGTTTTAAATATTTAAAAATGTGTCATTTAAACACTGACAGAATTCCAGTCGTAGCAATAGCAATCGGAATGACGCTAAACAACTTTGATAAACATATTGATACAATCTCAGAAATTCGAACTTTTATCATAATTATATAGTTATCTGTTTATACGTCCTTCTTTCATAATAAAAAAAATCCCTGTCTTAATATCAAAAAATAACTAAGAAATGCATTCATTTAAGTAATATCCTCACTAAAAACAAAACTTAGTAACTGAATGCAATGCAAGTTACTTCTACTACCATTAATGCTACGACCACTACTAGTACCACAAATAATAATAATAATAATAATAATAATAACTGTGTTTAGAAATATTAAAGTCCTTCAATATATTGACGATTGGAAATTATAAGGAAGATTATTTAATGAAAACTTTGTAACTTGAAAACATGAATATGTAGAATACGGCGACAGAATGAAAAGAATGAATTTACTTATCGAATAACGAAATCCGCAGGTCATTTTAAGAAATAAAACTTTGAAAAATATTGAAAGATAAAATATGAAATTTGATTAAATCAAATCAAGTGAAAATCAAGTCAGGAAATATAATCTGAGAGAAACAGTTTTTAATTTGAGGAACGAGATTCGGAATGAAAACATATCTTAAGATGAATACGTACAAGATACTCGGTTTTCTTTGAAATCTGAACAAGTCAAGAACTGAGGGTTTCTGCATGGATCAGAAAACATGAAAATTGAAGAGCATACATAAAACCTTACAAACCAGGGCTGATTTTGACTTCATATGCAAAGACAAAAAAAAGAAGAATGATGTGTATTACTCGTTATAAAATCGATTATCAAAACATGTGAGAAATATAGAAAACCGAATAACAAAAGTTGGATTATCACTTGTGAATTGTGGCTTAATTGACATGAGAGCATGTGCCCGATTAGAGAATGTCAAAATGAGAATTCTAAAATAGATAACATTAATATTTTATATTGACAAAAAGAAATTGGTTGTAAGAGAAATGAGGTGGTTGATGTTTTACAGATTAAATCTGCAGAAAAATTACCTAAATGGACTATATTATAAGTTGCTGATATTTCCTATAATAATGATAATAATAATAATAATAATAATAATAATAAGATGATGATGATGATGACGATGACGATGATAGGCAATGCCTAAATAGACCAGGTTATAAGAGGTGTTGAAATTTTCTATAATAATAATGATTATGATGATAACGATGATGAAGCACTTGCAGTAGAAGAAGATAAGAATGCAAATTTGTTTCACACTTCGCTGTGCAGTCTCGCAATTCGACAGAAGCAAGTGATTGAGCGTTTTGACTTTACGGTTTATCAACCCTTTGTGGGTTATTTAATATAGAACCATATTTTCTCTTGTAAGAATAATTTAATTACTTGAAACTGAAGTAAGAAGTGCACTGAAGCAAGAACTCCAGACAACCTTAGTCTCTAGAAAGAAAACAGTCTTGGATTAAGCTATACACAGAGACGTAATGGTACATGAGACAGGAAAACCAGAAAGGGGAAAGATATCAAGATCTGAAACATGAGATGGCTCGCTTGTGCTGGCTTAAGGGAAAAGAAGATGTGGCGGGCATCCTTCGATCATTGAAAGAAAATCCGAAAATGATTAAAATTTGCACTGTGATTTGAAGGGAGTTACATCAGAAAACAACCCAATATAGGAGAGTCATATTCTTAGAAAAGATTTGCTAATACATAAAATTAGATAAACCACTGGAACCATGGACATTGCCATGGCCTGATACCAATCATTAGAAGCAGAAGAAGAAGAAGAAGAAGAAGAAGAAAGAAAGAAAGAAAGAAAGAAAGAAAGAAAGACAGAAAGAAAGGGCCCGTTGTGTTTAGGGGATTAAAGAGGTGATTCCAGAATTTCGTTGCGCATTTCTTTGTATCGTAATTTTGAGTAAAATTCCTGGGCAGTGACTAGGCTAAGACTCTCTTGAAACTTGGTCAATGAAACGAAGGCACACCATTTTCGTAGATTAAATTACGGGATCATTTCGAATTTCCCCGAAGGGTAACGGATCGACTTGAGACTTGAACAAAACTGGAGATTACAACAAACAAATATTTTGATAATAAAAACAGTAATAACAAAATTAGTTCGCCTGTAAATAATGTAATATATATTAATGATAGCATCTTAGCTCAGAAATTCAGGCAGAAAAAAAACAAACAAACGATATAGGCTCATATTGGATAGCTAATATTACATAAGTGCCGAGTGATGTGAAATAATATGAAATATACCTAAATATACAAATTATTTTCAGACTGTTTAGATTTTATTTCATTTTGTTGACCTTTTCCAACACCTCTGTCATTTTCAATTTTCATTTCAGAAGGTTGCTGCTTAGATTTTGATGATAAAAGATAAAAATTAATGATCGTTGCAATAAATATGCCAAACAAAAACAAATATATGGTTCAATAATATCAAACAAACAATATAAATTACTAATTACAATGTTTCTAATAATTAAAATCACTCGTAAGAATCATGATAAAACGTTGCAGTTTGATCTTTGAGGCTATGAGATGTAGCCTTTTTTGTCACTGGTTAAGTCTTGAAATTATAAATAATATAAGGAAGAGTGGTTAGAACGTCACTTTCTGACCATGAGGCTCGAATCTCACCACGAAGGTAGCGGTCTGGAGGGGGACGATTCCAGTGTCCGACAACTTTGGAAAGTGCCTGAAAACCGAGGGTTTGAGCGTGCTGGCGTGGTTCAGATTGTTGATCACTCTAGGTAACACGCTCTCAGTATAGTTGAAAATTAAAACACAGGTTAGCTCTGTGGGTGTTGAACAAACACAGATTTGCCTGAGGAGGATTGGCTAGCTACCCTAGTGGACTGGTATCCTCGAATACGAGTGACCAGCTATTATTAGAAATCATATAAATAATAACCTTAAATAGCAGTTAATTTGAATTTTCTTTGTTTATAGTGAAAATTATATTTCTTTATGCGTTGTTTTCGCTATTTCAATCCATTACAGCACATCTCAGATAGATAAAGATATCATATCTGTTTGCTAAGATAAGACGTTCTTATTTTTATTCCTTAGTTTTATCGAGTTACCGTATTCATTTTGGATGCATTTGTCACAAGTTTACATCCGGTGTACTTTCTGGTATTCTCCAAACTTTTGCCGTAGTTAGTAAAGCTGTAATAGTTTCAAACCAAAATCTTTATCGGCTTATACGCAGATAGATTGTTCAATTCCCTCTGTCTAATCTAAGGGCTGTTGATTATCAGTTAATTCAATATTCTGATGTTGCTTTTGTTCTCTTTACACGGGACATAAGGCGAGGCTTTTCATTGCCCAATAGAGGAACATAACACCTCACCACGAACTCACTCTAACTAAAGAGATTTAGACGTACATAATCAATATTTTTGTCCAGCAGCCTATTGTTCAGAATGCATATGTCATGACTGTGCACGATATGTGTGCCCATGACACTACAAACCTTCATGTCTTTTGCTGCCGTTCCTCTTTGTGCTGCTCTTTATTGACACAGGATCATTACGATATCGGATGCTTTTCACTGCATGTCGGTGTCAGCATTCACTTCTCCAGGCACACTTTTCTTAATATATGTTCAATTTGTCTCTTTCTGATTGCAAGCATACGTAACCTTGAGGATCCATTTTTCCATAAAACTTGCATTCATCCCTTTTTGACCTTTCTCTTTTCAATGTTGACTTGTTACGATCAAGTCTGAGAGTGGACAGAACTTTTCTACTGTTGATAGTAAATTCAAGATAACAAATGTGTTTGATATTATTTAGTGAAATGGATGATTTGACAATTGCCGTTAAGCTAACGTTCTTTTTGACCGCCTTGCCACGGAAAGCTCTCAGTCAAGTATACTTCAATTACACCATTGGACAGATTAGCAACACTTGATCAGATCGCTTTTAGCTCATGCCTGTAAATTTTATCTTCTTGTCCGAAACCTGAATGAAAATATTTCTAAGGAATTCTTGTTATTGGGTTGGGCGTCGTCGTTTTAAGTTGTGAAGGCGTCGTGTGTTGACGAGTAAAATCTACAAGTATTAATTTTTTTGAGAAAACAAAAAAAATATTGAAACAAAAACGTTATAGACATTTTTTCTATCGCACAGATGAAAGATTTTCGTGTATAATAGCTGAACGAAAGTGAGGATACTAGGAATACTCTTAGGAGTGTCTCTAAAAACAACGAGTAAAGATGAACTTACTATTCTGAATTAAAGAATGGATAAGGTGTTTTGACAAGCTACGTAAGTCTATTTCAGGAACACTAATTATAGCGTCCTATCTTAATATCGACCAAAGGTGAAGGATAGAGCGATAGAGTTAGTTCGGGTTCACACCACAGATACCTCCAATTTTCCGACACATAATTAAAAACTGAAATGGCTGCTGACAAAGTGATAAACGTAATCCCGTCTAGAAAAAAGAATTACGTCTGCCATAGATTTAAGAGATTTTATTTATAATCCGACAATATTTGTTATTATATAAAGTTCTTATTAGTGGACATATATGTTTGAGTAGATCTAGTTGTTTTTATAGATTGAAAAGGTATAATAATAACTCTGTTTGTATATATATATATATATATATATATATATATATATATATATATATATATATATATATATATATATATATATATGCAGAGATAGATAGATATATAGATAGTGGACATATATGTTTGAGTAGATCTAGTTGTTTTATAGATTGAAAATAATAACTCTGTTTGTATATATATATATATATATATATATATATATATATATATATATATATATATATATATATGCAGAGATAGATAGATAGATAGATAGATAGATAGATAGATAGATAGCGTATTGGGGCAGCAGTGAATTATTTAATCATATATAATTACAATCACAGACATTGAGACTTTCTAATGTTTGAATGTTTGCTTTAATTTCTGGTGAAAACAAAGACAAAAATTGCCCAACATTTCGATATTTTTTTATTAAGTTGGTCCTAAGCTTTCGGTTCCCATGAGTCATCCTCAGAGTGGTTATACAGACATGAAGCAAAGATATACACCGTCAAATGTGATATTTTGTTATTTCGACATAGAAAATTGCTATGCGAAGATAACGATGCAATTTAATTAAAGGAAACTTTCTAACATTAGAATGACCAGACATAATAGACATTCGTTTTCTGTTATATTTAATAATATATATATATATATATATATATATATATATATATATATATATATATATATGCTGCATGTATGGATATATGAAAGAAGTATAGCAAGAAAGGATCTCTTCTTTCGTTATTGATGAGCGAACCATATTTTTTTTTATACTCTACGGACTTATCCTCATATGAAGGAGTTTCCTGCAACAAATTTAGAATAGGTGCATGAATATTAACTATTCTTGTCGGATTTTCTCCGGCTAAATCAGCTATCATGATCCAACTTCAAATTGGTCAAGAAGGGCTTTAGCAACTTCCTAGGATGAAAATAAGACTTACCAACGTTTAAATGAAGCGAGTTAAGAATGATAGCTCAATAAAGCCACTATGGAAAAGTCTGTGGGGAACCACTCCTTTCTCCCAATGATAAACATAATTATATGATCGTATACGGCGTACAGTAGATTCCTCGGCCAAAGAAAACGACAAAACCTACCAAGGTTCAATTACTTTTGTAAATAAATATCATCTTACTCAGATTTTATCGAAATCCATTTTCTGCTCATTTTTGCTATTTTCTTATTCGAAACATAAACAAAGTAATTTTAAATGAATTAATGGATTTAATTTTTTATCAAACATTATATCTTTTACTCCGATAATTAGTTATGTTTAAAAAATAATGCGTCGTTTAAGAAAGTTTAAGAAAGAAAACTCAGTTTCGAACATGGCTGCACACAACATTTAATCTCCATTACGAAAGCTGACATGTAATACACTGCTTAAAATAAAAAAAATCAGGACGTCTACTAAAACGTATCCAGAAAATTACCGTTGGAGTAATATGAAATAGAATCAGATTACAAATAGGAACTTCGTATATATATATATATATATATATATATATATATATATATATATATATATAATATATGGTTATACACATACAGGTATCTTCAGTGTGAGTAGACATCAGAGTGTTTCAAACCGGGATCGAAACCCTACCGATATAGCTTAAGTCGGAGATCCCACACCTAAGCTATCGGCGCACGGCATGGAGAAAGGGAAATTCAAACGTACTGTATATGGATGTATCCAAACGCCAGGAGCCAACAGGACTCGATTCATTAATGATATGGGGAGCGTTAATAGCGGTAACGGCTACTGTCTTAGTATTACTTTCCCCGCAACTGTTCTCGATCGAATCGATCAGAGCTTTATATATATATATATATATATATATATATATATATATATATATATATATATATATATATATATATACTGAAAGACTGTGGAGACTGTTTCACTGTATCACAGCTCTAAACGTCCGATTGTTTTTATGCGTTTTCGAAACCCGACTGTTTTGGCGTCAGTCAAATCTCTTACGTCTAGGCAATCGTGCCACAGGGAAGGAAGTGGATTTTAATGTCCTTCTCCATACGAAAACGCAAGCAGCTCATAGAACTCAATTGAATTTTACTTGAAGAGTAATGCTTTGGGAAATATTCATACGCACGTCGACTGATAAAAAATAAGTAATATTAAAAACATATATATATATATATATATATATATATATATATATATATATATATATATATATATATTACTAAGAGTAATTGATATATATATATATATATATATATATATATATATATATATATATATATAAAAAATATAGCTTTAAAGTGTGCTATATTTATGGGATAAAGTGCTCGATATCAAAAGGGAGAGAGAGAGAGAGAGATAGAGAGCACATGTAAATATAAATATAAAAGTGATTATTGAAGTCAACACTCAGAGGCGACAAGCTGTTTCATGCTAGACGCAATCGTCAAGCCGCCTAACAACAGGGTCTAACAATTGACTTTTACACATACACGCACACACACACACACCAACACACACACACACACACACACATATATATATATATTTATAGATATAATCCGAAGGATATACTCTCTTGCAATTACTATTATTTTAATTAACATAAATTATTTCATACATTATCCCATATGTTGTTCGCAACTGCACAATAGAATCATGTAAGAGGCGATCTAACAAAATTCATAGTGTTCATTGTACTAGGAATGCTACCATAGAGATATCGCATGTAATAGACATAGTGAAAACGAATAAAAATGGAGAAACTAGATTGAATAAATGTGCGAATAATACCAATAACACCTCTCATAAATCCTGATATCATATTTCTTCATATATATATATATATATATATATATATATATATATATATATATATATATATGGATTTTTTTACCTACCAGTCAACTTGCGTATCGTATCAATATTTACGAAGCTAAAGAAAATTTACTTATTTTAACCTGTTTACATTTACTGTAGATTAAATGACAATAATTCGTTATTTAATCTTCCGGAAATCCGATTATCATAGAGTGAAGTGTAAAAAGGTATTTCAATACAAAGATTACCCGTTAGCTGGATGAAATCTCTTCTATTATTGTACATTTCATAAAATTGGTAGATGAATGCCAATTGATGATGATTGTAATGCGTCGATCAGTCAATAGGAAGTACCTTTACGAATTGATGGAATATCAGTATGGGAAAATTCATATTTTTACAAGTAACATTGAGCATTTGTTTCTGCTATGAAGCATGCTACAACGCAGCCTTTTTAGTGTTATTCAATCCCACATAATAATTTGACTAAACGTGAATACAAAATACGATTTCTATATTTGGAGTGTACGAGTTTCTCTCCTCCATTACATCCAAATAAATTAAAAAATGGAAAAAAAAAACATATCTTCCGGCATTACAATTTTGTCAGGTTGTATGGTGGCCCGGCATTTTTTGATATTAAGAATCTGATTATGGCTCAGTGCATAGAATTAGATAATGCTTTGCAGAGATAGTGTTATTTCTTTTAAAAGATCAATTATTTCTAACAGTTTAGTGAATACGTCTTTTCAAAATGGATGTCGTCAACATCTGGTTTTCATAACTGCCCTTCATGGCTAAAATTTAATACAGAGTAAAAGGAAAAAAAAAAGATCGCATTTCGGTTTTGATGCTTTGGCTACAGCTGCTCTAAAAAGCTATAAATGACATGTCTGTGTTTTATAAGCACTTATCTACTAAGCTTTTTGAAAATGTACTTGCCCTTAAAAAGTCAATAGTCCGCACTGACCGGGAATATCGGCTCTCGTCACATTCTCACCGACGTAACATAGCTTCTCTCTAATTTTTCTATAAACATTTTCATGGTAATTGTTTTGATGATTTTTCCAAATTGGTTCGCTTGTTCTCATGATTCTATACACATTGCTAGACTGGCAGCTATATCTCAACCTGTTATTGTTGAAATAGTTAAATGTTTACAGTAAACTCCATGCTAATCGTATCTTTTCTTGGCTTGTGGAAGCCTTTTCCGCTTTTTTTGCTTTTATGTCAACTGCAACCATCAAAGACTTAAAAGCGACGTCACTCATGATCGACTTCATCAAAGAATCATGGTCTTTAAACGTATAAACTTTCTTCAGTAACGCTTTCACTGATTCTTTCACTTTCAGTAAACCTTATTCTTATATGAATAATATGTGTTAAATATTCATGAATGTGAAAGAAAACACTTAACATATTAATGGTAATTGCATCGTTTTCAACTAAGGACAAAGTCGTTGATGTTCCTTTAATGACTCAGTACGTTGCTTAAAAGATTAACATTCGCTATTAGGAAGCATGGTGGAATAATGGATATCGGCTCGGACTGAGGAATCGGAGAGCCGAGTTCGAATTCCAAACAAATTCATTACATTCGCTTACGTACTAATACGCTTTGGAAAGGTATGAGTCCCCTTCTTTCACACCCAGTTATGTGTAAATAGTAGGACAGACCAGCTTCTATAGCTTTGGATGGAAACTGGTCTACCACAGAAAGAAATGGCTACCTACTCCGCGAAAAAAAATCTACCTCGTCAGTAATGTATCGAAAGATACATGATCGCCTTAGCGTGGTCATGTAACTTTCATAAGCACATAACTAATTATTAAACTTGATTAATTAGTAGATACTTTTCAAAGCTAACGTGTATTAAAAATACATATATATTTTATTCTTCAGCTGTACTTTAAGCTGTAGGGTTTTATAATGTCAAACCTGTTAATGACAACCCAATTTTCTTCATCTGTCGTTATTTCATACTTATTTTCAAATATATTCAGTTCGTATCAAAAATACTTTTACAAACATTGTGGTTTGGTTCCTCACACCAAAACGAGGACAAAAATCAATATAAACATGTCTGTAAATACTTCGTTTTTGAGGTATTAAGTTTAGAGTCGACGCTTTTAAATGTACTATCCAAAATACAAACCACAATAGTTTGGGGGTAGGTTTTTGACACCAAATCAAGGTAAAAAGTTCATAAAAACATACACCTTATGCAAATTAATTGAAACAAAACGAATAATTCCGTTATTATTTACGTTTTTCATATTTTTCCAATGAAACATGACCCAGAGCACATTTTAGTACTTCGTATCTCCAGTCAACGATGTCGTATCTTGCAGATTAACCACAGATTTTCGATTGGATTTAAATCAGGAGAGTTTCCGGGCCAGTCTATATTACTTCGATTTGCTCATTGGTAAGGATTTTCATTGCCAGTGTGTTCGTACAGTATTACCATTTTCGTATGCTTCCTTGGAGTATCGTCCATTGCAGACAATGGCCATACGGTAAATAATCGACAGTCAATACAATAGTGCATGGGCGTGATAAGAACCAGATGCAATCACAGCTGACGCAATATTTTTCAATGCCAAACTAATTTCATCATACACCCCGAAATTAGATGCATAGTACTCCACGCCACTGCAAATGACCTAATCTGGGGAAAGATAGAAATCGATTACGCCCTGTCACGCCAGTGGGTCTAAAACTGACCGAATAGCGAAAGAAAGGATACTAATGCTGTCTTTTTTTCAATTAATTTGCACAAGCGTTTATGTCCGAAAGGCCATCGTTGTACCTCAGCAGAGCAACTTATAACAAATGTCCAAAATATGTTCTACACAGGTGTACATCCGTCGGATCATTGACTGGCAGATCCTTTCAAACACTCCCACATGTCGAATTGTTTCGAAGGCATCCATGACACGTTTCTGCATTATTAATATTTGCTGGATAAATCAATTGATTTAGGTGGCTCTACAGATAAGAATCTAAAGGATTAAGTCCGGGGGGGGCGTGTACGCCATGGAACAGGTCCTTCCTAACTATAAATGAGCCTTATATTGACATTTGTCCTTGTTTTGGTGTCAGGAACGCGCTCTTAAAATTTGTAAAAGTATTTTTGATACACCCTATATATGTTTCCTTGTATAATATAGTTCATTTATATTTTCTTTTAATTTATCCGTCGTAGTTATGGAATCTTTTTGGAAATAACGTTTCGATATAAGGGAGGTGATTAGAAGATGGTAGGAATGCAAGGTGTCATTAAATCCTTGTTATATGCACTAATATGGTGTTGCTGTAAACGTAAGTGGGCCTCCTGAAATTGAATTTTTTGTTTATTATTTTCCTGGTGTAATATAATAATTTGTAACAAGTATTTTCTTGTACTTTGAAATTTTTAGACGTTGTTTCATATAAATCGCATCCGACAATCGAAGTGTAAGACGTCTTGATAATTTTGCAGTTGTCAAAATACGTAGACACAGTATGTCTATATTGTTATGGTCCGGTTCCTTGTACCACGGTGATAGTCCAAGATAGAACCAATAAAGAAGAACTCGAACACGGATATGGAATAACACAGATATATTACAAAATATACAGAGAAGTAGAAAGTGTTAGTACGAACAATCAGGTTTAGTAGGGAGAAAAATGTTGTCTCGACCAGTATCACTATTCCAATGTCTTGTACTAATTGCCTGAACGCGACTCGGTTTCGGACTGCCTCTGACTCGACTCGACTGACTGACTCGCTCGCTCTGAGAGACTCCTGACGGACTTCTGACGGACCTCACTCCAGACTTCAGACTGAACAGTATTTAGTCACCCCCCCCACCTACGAGGGCATCATGTGGCACAAGGCCGGTTTAACGTGGGATCTCCGAGTCCGTGGGCTCAGCCCAAAATATGCCCTTTGAACCCATATAAACTGGTTCAGGGTCGGTTTATCTCCCCGAAAGAGACTCCGCCCTTCGGCGTAGCCTCGTTCGGGTTCCTCCCTGCCCGAAGGCAGAGAGTTCAACCAATCAGCCGGTCTGCCGGTCGCCCGTCTTCAGACAGAACTCTCTGCTTCCTCTTGATGCGCAGTATTTATTACGTATGGAATAGTCCATTATATTATGATGGGTATGGTCCCATAACAATATATATATATATATATATATATATATATATATATATATATATATATATATATATACACACCAAGCTTGATAGAAAAAATGACAGGTGGAAGGCCGGGGCTCATGTATAAAGACAAGATGACCTCGCAATAGTCAATGCGGCTCGTACTGATTGAGCGACTTGACATGGATAGAAATAATTGGAGACATTTGTGCCACGTGGGTATATTAGAAATCAGTCATATCGACCGACTAAGAGACGAAAGCCAGAAGCAAAATACATCAGCAAATACTCCTATCATTATCTCCAGATACCATGGCTGTGGCATAATGTTTATCATATATTGACTGAAGTAACATATACGACAGAAACATAAAAACTGTATTGGGTCGTCGGATCTTCACATAACACACACATACACACACACACACAAACACATATATATATATATATTAACTAATCATACTAATATTTGCTTGCTTAAGAAATATATATGTGTGAAAATTTTAACGTCCAGACGTTTAATAATTCTCAATTAAATGATTTAAGCGAAGGTTAAGATTTAAGCTGGACTTCATTTTACAAAGATCGGCTCTTTATATTACACGACTTTTCATTAAGCAACATTCAGTGAGTATAAAGAGGGAACAATATATATATATATATATATATATATATATATACATATATATATATATATATATATATATATATATATATATATATATATATATATTTATATATATATATGTTTTGATATGTTTCGCTCTAATAACCTAAAAGAGATAAAAAAAGCATATGTGTGTGTGTGTGTGTGTGTTTGTGTGTGTGTGTGTGAAGTGTGATTGAAATGTAACTCCCCATTTTAAAATATTCTAATTTATTTAGTAACTATAATTTATACAAGAATTAGATATGAGTGGAAAGCGTTTAGTACGAGGTATTATTTAAATAGAAAACATTTATTTAAAAAGATGCATTTAAACATATTCCTATATCTCCCTAATCTCTCTAATTTCGATTGTATATGTCGTCGTCCTCCTCCTCCCCATCTCCTTCAATTTACATCATCTTACAACTACCCTCCAAAAACCTGTATAAAATAATATGTAAATTTTGAAACCATTATTTTATATTTGGAAATATCATCTGAGAAACCAGGAAAAAAAATCACATTCCTGGGTAAATAAAATATAATCTATGGACACTTAATATTGTTTTTTTATTATTATTTTAACTAATATTCGGTCTGTTTTTACATTGAGCTCTCTGGATTACATCCTCCTTGTGATTTTCCATACGGATTAGCAAACATTTCATTAACTAAATAACTAGCTAACTACATATATATATATATATATATATATATATATATATATATATATATATATATATATATATAAAGTACTTTTACAAACTTGTGAGGCGTGTTCTCAAGGCAGTTAAAATCTTTCATTTTTTAGTTAAGTTTAAAGCAAGTTTATGGTAGCTGGCATTGTATTGACATGAAGACATTTTATATTTCTCATTCGTGTACATTTGTGGCTAATCTGTCTTCAGCATTTAACGTGTTTAATAGTCAGTTAACTGAGAAGTGTTCAACTTAACAATGGCATGATACTCATAAGTAAACCGATAATGGTTATGGATGCTAGGATGCACGGCTACATCCAACTGCGTTTCCAGATCGAAGGGAACGGAAATATGAAACCTTTGGCGTCATGGACTTGCTCAGCCTTGTGTAGGTTGGGCATTCAAAGAAAGCCTTTACGAAATCGTCATATACAATAGACTGTTAGTTTTAGTGAGATTACTGATTTTTATAGTGATTTTTAAAAATTTTTTTGCCAGACCAGCCCTCGACAGATATCTATGATTATCTTCGAGCACATGGACAGGTTGCCAACTCAGGGCAATTCCGTGATTCTTTACGAATTTCTCTATATGTATGAACCCCTGTATATATGCACACACACACACACACACACACACACACACACACACACACATATATATATATATATATATATATATATATATATATATATGCAATGAAATTAATGCAAGAAAGTCAACACTCAGACGCGACAGGCTGTTCATGCTAGGAGCAATATTGGGTATAGCATGAAACAGTCTGTCACCTCTGTGTATTGACTTCAATGTTCACTTTTATATTTATTTTTACATACGCTCTATCTCTGATACAGAACACTTTATCCCATAATTATAGCACACCTTAAAAATATATTTCTATATTTCTTCATATATATATATATATATATATATAATGGTAATAAATGCGTTGTTATATAATCCAAGTGAATCCCGGCAATATACAATATTAGAACTGATCCACAAAAAAGACTCAATGTATTTATTATTACAGAGAAATTTACTAAATTTATATGTATATATATATATATATATATATATATATATATATATATATATATATATATATATTAAATTATATTGCATATCATCGATCAACAAAATAGCACTATGAAAGACTTCGGAAATATTGCCCTATAAAGTAAAAAAAAAAACGACTACAAATTCGAGAAGATTTAAGCATAAATCAAGCAACCCAACTTCAATCAAGTTTTGCAAAATCCTGGCACAGACAAAAATGAATAACTAAAGGGAAACGACATCACTGTGCAAACAGAGCTGAGAAAACGCATTATTTGAAAAATATAAGACTGATACAAAATTAAAAAAAAAAAAAATAGAATACCTCTTTGATCGATATATGAAAGCCAATAATCATGGCACATCGGAAATGACTCTTTTCTAATTTTCATCAAAAACATTTAAATCTGAGAAATATGGAAAATATTTAAAAAAATAAGAATCCTTAAAAAAATAATTGTTAATAATAATTTTTACGAAAGACTCTCAAAAATGTATTTCAATCTTGACCTTAGCATTTGAAGGAACTTTTTGAAAGTAGGTCTTCCCCAGATCAGGAGAAGGAATAGCCATTACCCTACCGTGCTGATCTAAACTTTGTTGGTATGTGACACGTTTGGGTGATCGTGGCCCTTTTCGATTCATTTTTTTCAAGCGTATTTGCGCGAAAGTGAATGCAACGGACACGACTGGTATCAAAACTCGGATCTCTGTTTTCTCATTTCGACTTTTCATCAATAATACCATCCAAATTCATAGCATCTGCTATTCCCAAGCGGCTACCTATGTAAATACTAACTGAGATCGACGTTGCTTAACTTCGGTAATATGGCGAGAACCAATGACTCAACGTGATATCACCATATACTAGTGACAAGCTAATGTATTTTGCATATTTGGTATTCCTCTTTGATATTGGATACATTCCTGTTCCGTGTTTAACAAAATTTTTCTTCCCTCCTTCTGACAAAAGGTCAAATCCTTCTTCATACTTCATAGCACACATTTAAAATATATATGTGACCAATTCTTTTATTTAATTTAAATTCGTACCAACATTTTTCACTTATTATAGTAAGTTCTCTGAACTTCTATATGAAATTCCATCATATTCCGCACATTTTTTATTTAGTCATAAATGGTAATTTCTAGTTTGAAATCCATATTGCTTCGGGAATTCTTTGATATATTAAACGTGACGAAATGAAAAGCGTGTGTGTAGGATTCTTAGAAAAACTTATATTTTGTATGTGATAGGCATGAGAAATGTGCATGCTCTTCCCATTCAAGAATTCGATCGTTTCATCGGCATTTGCCAAATTTAGGATAGGCGATCTCCTGCAGCAAAATCAAACGTCGAATTACTTACTCATAGAATTTTAAAAATTTTTTTCGAACTTATAACAAGCTATTTCCACGTTGTTCCAGCGATTCATAATAATGAAATCTCTATGACGATCACAATGCAGTTATATTATTAAGCAGGTTCAGTTTACGATAAAATGTTAGAAGCTGTTCTGGATTCTCTTTCTATCAGTTTCAAATAATAAACCCATACGTATCGATTTGATTATGACTGAAAAATTGTACGTTTTCCCATTAACTATCATGGCACAGTAGATTGATTACATTAAAAAAAAACCCCAAAAAACACTGATCTCCAAAGACCTCCTAGGATGTCAGCGATTCGCTATAGAACATCACCGGTAATAATTACGTCATCATTTTCACTTTTCCTATTTAACCGTTTATGATCAAAGGGCATAACAAACACGCCAAACTGCCTTTGTCGCCCAAAACTAATAGTTGCCCAAAAAGTTCGTTCGGTGCATTAAGTAAACGTTCTGTAATAACTGAACGAACTTTTTGGCCAAGTCATATATATCAAGTCATCCCATGTTCTGTCCGAATTTTGAATAAAGAAAACAAGTGACCAAATGTTATATTTAATTACAGATTCAATAAACAATGTATTTTCCCTGATTATGTATGACTTCCTTCCATCTATTAACAAGCTTACTAATTCTGTAAAATTCTTTTGACTTTGATTCGAAGAAATCACAAATGTCAGTTTTAACCTCTTCCTGTGTTACAAAAGCTGTTTCTTCCAAATGATTCTGTAGGCTACGAAACAAATGCTAGTCTGACGGAGCAAGATCGGGAGAATAAGGTGGATGAGGAATTTTCTCCCAACCAATTTCCTCGATCTTTGTGACGTATTTTCTTGCTGTGAGGGGTCCTGATGAAACATCACCACTTTTCGATTCACTAGAGGAGGTCTTTTTTTCCTCAAAGCTTGGTTCAAACGCTCTAATTGCTGACAGTATATTTGAGCATCAATTCTTGCATTAGGTGGTAAGAATTCAAAGTGGATTATTTCTTGGCGATCCCACCAGATTGAGAGAAGAATTTTTTGCCCATGAAGTTCCCTTCTCGGCTGTGGCTGGGGTCCTTCCCCTTTACCAAGCCACTGTCTACAACGCTTAAGATTTCGATAAAAGATCAATTTTTCGTCGCCAATCACAAGTCTATCCAAAAAAGGTGAAACAAGTTGGCGAGAATAGAGAGAGGAGCAGATGTCAACTCGGGATTTGAGGTTGTTTTTAGACAATTCAGGAGTCAGCCATTTTGCAAGTTTAGGAACTTTTCTAAGTTTAGGAACTTTTCCAAGTTGTTGAAGATGACGATGAACAGTTGTATGGTTTGAACTGAGAACCACTGCCAATTTCTCAACTGATAAAGCAGGATTTTCTTCAAGGGCTGCTTCAAGAAGCTTTTCATCAAACTCAACTGGACGTCCGGTTCGATCTTCATCTTCAAGGGTGAAATCGCCATCTCTGAATTATGCAAACCATCTTCTGCAAGTTTTTTCATTCACACATTCCTCTCCATAAACTGAGTGAATGTTTCTAGCCCCTTCGGCTGCTGAGTTTGCTTTCTTAAACTCATAAAGCATTATGTGCCTCACATGATTCTTGGGTACTTCCATGTTAGCAGAGTTTTAATCAAACAAAATTTAATTTAATTTTTGTCTGAAATAAAATTTGATCAGTTTAAATGCATCTAAACCTAAAAATAATGTTCAGCTCCATTAGACATTATAAAATACTCTTTAAATTTCGTTCAATTTAACAAAAATTTTAAATTCGGACAGAAGTTATGGGATGACCTGATATATATATATATATATATATATATATATATATATATAAGTACAGGGTTTGTAAAAGGAATAAAATTCAATAATCATAAACGATATTATTAAAATTCCATTATGTCATGTTATCTGAAAATACCATGTACTTGTATTTTGATTGGTCATCATACATTACGTAACAAAGTTTCCCCTGTTGAGGGAGATTGATTACCTTTTGAGACTCTTAAAATCATTTATTTCCATTCAACATCATCAGAAGTATCGATACAAAATTGCAACTTTTGCAGTGAACTTACCACATGTATTTTTTATAAATTTGATCACACACACACACACACATATATATATATATATATATATATATATATATATATTATATATATATATATATACACACACACACACACACACATATATATATATATATATATATATATATATATATATATATATATATATATATATATATATATATAATTCAGAGTCGTGGACTCCATACATATACCATATTCGCCAGTTGGATGTTTTCCATAGAATCTGTCTTGCGTGCCATCTGTGGAGTTAACTTTCAAGATAGGACATCTAACGTAGACCTGTTTAACAGGTTAATATTGGAGGAATCAAAACTTTTCACATACAGTGTCAGTTACGGTGGACTGTTCATGTCTTGAGAATGACCGACGACAAGATACCCAAGATCGTAATGTACAGCCAGTTAGATTAAGTCTGCAGAAATGTAAGTCGCCCATGGCTAAGATACAAGATAAGCTGAAGAGAAACTTGTCAAGTGTCATAAAACCCCCGACCACTTAGACTTGGAGCGGGTAGGATGCAGATAAGCCTGTTTTAGTGGACGCAACTGTTTTCAATCAGCTTGTCTAAGTCGTCTTCAAGAAGTGAGAGCAAGATCAAAAAGGACAGCCAATCTAACAATGATCTCATCCCACAATCCTTACTGTTGTAAATGACTAGCGTGTCTTAAGTGTCACTTAAGATTATCGCACAACATTTCAGAACTAAATCAATTAAGTTGTCAGATCCTCATACGTCGAAACAGACGGAGAGAGCCTATATATATATATATATATATATATATATATATATATATATATATATATATATATGTAATTTCTATATATAATTTATATATTATATGTGCGCAGTACTTATTGGAAATCACTCAATATCACTGTAGAGCTAACAGCGATCATCAGGCAATCGTTTGTCTGACGATCGCAAGTGCGTGAAACCCAGCGTCATAAAGTTATATGTATACAAGGTATATATATATATATATATATATATATATATATATATATATATATATATAATTATTTATTTAAAAATATATATATATAATATTAAATAAAAATATATATATATATATATATATATATATATATATAAAATAATTATTTCTTTAAATATATGATTCCAAATTTTTTATATATTTTGAAAAGACAATTTTTTTAATTTTCTTTTCTTGACTAAAGAGGAAAGAAAATGAGTGACTTTTATAAAAGTCGTTAATATTTATTTTGTCTTTAATCACTGTTCGAGTAGAAAGTTGTTAAAGCCTTTTCCCAGAATTTCTTTTGCATTGAATTAAAGGAAAATCTTTTTCTCCTTATCAGAATAGTTCGAGAGTACTTAAGAATTAATTACTTAAGAAGATCTTTATTCACTAGAAACGCTAGGTTATGGAAAAGTACTAAGATTCATTATTTAAGCAGACACACAAATACACAGACACACATTTCATGTTTCGTTTTCGGATCTGAGGAAGCTTTAAATAGCGAAACACATTATTGAATATTTTTGAAAAAGAATCTATTTTCATGAGAGTTTCCAGCTGTCTTTTTTAAAACATATAATATCGACACAGAAAACACATGGATAAACAAAGCAAAAACAATATCAAAATGATCTTTTACTTTTACTTATGCTTTCATCTGAACCGAAAGTTTAGATCGAGGAACAGCCTAACAAAAAAAATATCCAAATGCTGGAAAGTTTTTCTCCTTATTATCTCCAGAAATTAAAGCAAATATATGAACTTTAGAACGGTAAATGATCAAAAATTGTCTGTTATATTTAACAACATATATTTGTATAACGAATTAATGATCTGCTGCTCGAATGCACTATATATATATATATATATATATATATATATATATATATATATTATTATTATTATTAATTATGGAAAGTCATATATTTAATGGGAATTTTTAGCGTGGTTTACTGTGCGGTGGAGTCTATCTCCTTCTAAACAAATGTGGATATTGGCACATAACCCTCCCTCCGATCCATAATGCTTCTCATTTGTAAGCTTTTTTGGTTTTACTTTTGAATAGATAACAAGGCTTTGCAGACCCCGACCTTTGTACCCATTTACTATACTAATTTAATCCCTGCGCAAACCTCGTTACCCAACTTCTCCCATTGGGTTTCTTAGTCCTCAAGTACACGAACCACTTTGTCTCGGTACCTTTAGCTCTCGTGTCGGTACAATGTTTCTGACCCAAGGTGGACATGTAAATATTTTGCACTTTTGTGAATAGTTTCTGGGCCGTGCAGTAATCTCCGACTGGGTAAATTCCATGCCATGATGAAGGGTTTACTTCGATTGCTGTATCTCTTGTCGAATCTCTCCAGGGTAATTTTACGCGCAACTCCTGCGTGTGTGTCTGTCTCACTGCCCACGTGTTTTCCACCTACCAATGCACACATGATAGCAATTTAAATGCAAAAAATGAACAAAAGTATCTAAAAAAAAGTATACCATCATCTACACCAATGTGAGGGTTCTACGTTCCAAATTTCCAGAAGTGGAACATTATCTTCCCAAATCAAAACTAGATCTACTCCTATTTTATGAAACCGATGCCAAAGCCTCATACGCAATAAGGGGTTCACAGTCCCGGGATACTCACCTCTCACCAAAATCGCCACTGCCACGGATTTGGAGCCTACATTAAGAACGATTTTCCCTGTGGTATAGACGATCAAATTGAGGAACCCGATCTCTCATATATGCGCTTCCGCATGGCATTTATCCATAGTACCACATTTGTCTTTGCTCTCTACCGTTCCCAGGAAGAAGTGACTGTAATATTCGAGCGAATATCTGAGAACATTGATAATATCCACACGCAATTCCACTTTGCCATCTTTCACACATCCGGTGACTTCAATATCCATCATAAAGAGGCGCTACTCCACTCCAAGAAAACCGATGATAAAGGCAGCTTTCCACGTCGCTTAGGGGCTAACCCAGATCATCGAAGAACCTACCCGGGTCCCGGACACTACTGCACATCAGGGGAACATTCTCGACCTTCTCGCCTGATTAATGCCTATCAAAAGTATTAACTGTACGAGGGACGTCGGACTATTCCCTAATCAGTGTCCGGATTAATGCATAACCAAAGGTATTCGTTGATCTGTGCTTCTTTTCAAGTGGGATTTGATTTTTGAAGAGAAAAATATCTCAACGGGCGAGATCTGCGTGGTTGTCAGATATAAGGAATATTGTACTTGGCTAAAAACTGCTGCAAAAGCTATGATCCCTGATAGATTTTTTCTGTGGCGTGGTGACACGGCCACACTCTTCACACATTCCTTCCAAGCACTGCTATATACAGTGGGAGTGAGCGAGTTTATTAGTCTGTATGCACGATATTGTCTAAGGTCAATTTGTGCCAAGCGGCTTAAATTTGATGGTGCGATTCACTTTGCATTTGATGTTTTTCACTATGAATGAAACTACAAAAAACGATAATCAGTATTTGATTAACAAACAAAAGTTATGGTCGATTCGTTGATCAAATATTGATCACTCTTTAGCAGGTTCTTTAACATCATCCTTTGTAAAATTGTCAGATGAACAAGTTACAGACATTCATACACATGCACATATACATACAGATATAAGTAAATTTATTTTTATTCAAAGACATAAAATTTATATAATAACAAATCTCATATTATTATTACTTTTCATAATAATAATAATAAAGAAGGAATTATGCAATTACAAACAAAAATTATAAGAAACATTAATGAACTGCTTATATAATACCCACTTATAGTCATCTAAATATGAGGTCTGATCAAAAAGTATTGTGAATTGTGTTATAAAAAGAAAGCTACAACACATCAATTCGACATTTAATCTCCTTTGAAATAGCCACTTTGTAAAGTCATACATATTACCCAGTGTCATTTACAATGATGAAAGAACTCCTTAGACTCCTTTTTTGGGATAGCAAGGAGTTGCCATGTCACATTCTCTTGGATTTCATCGTTGTCTTGAAATCTTGTTCCTTTAAAGTCGGATTTGATTTTGAAGAGGAAAAAGTTCCACGAGGCGAGATCTGTGGATTATGGTAGTTGTGGGAATTGGGAGATATTGTGCTTGGCCAAAAACAGCTGCACAAGCCATGGGTCACTGATGAAACATTTGTGGTATCGTGAGACGGCCACACTCTACACTCATTCTTTCCAAGCACTGCTGTAAATAATGGAAGTGGGCAGCAGCATTACAACCTAGTGTATATGAGCGACGGATTTCAAAATAAATGTATGTCAAGCGGCTTCGCTCTGTAGTTTAGTTCCGTTAATATAGCAACAGTCTCGATTATTTTTCATCGGACCTCGTCTGTGTTTCAGAAATGCTTTTCTTAATCATATGCAGAGGTTTATTTGCGATAGACTTTCACATTCGACTACATTTCGCTACTTAAATAATATAGAAATAATAATTTAAACAATAATTCATAATAAAACTTGAATAATATGTTTTAAGGTAAATGTGGCTTCTTCTAAAATATGCAATGACACCCCTATCATAAAATTCATACTGCATAAGCATTTTTTATTTTTTTTAATGTTGAGGTCTACTAACGATTGTTTTTGTATATCCTAGCAACACTCTTTCGAATGAGTACGTTTAAATCAGACATAAGTTGTTTTTTTTTCCTTTTCTTTACAACAGGAATTGTTTTAAACAGATTTTCAAATGTAAGCAAAAACAGCTGCTTTGTTTATACATACAAGTAAATATTATCAACAATCGCTGGAATTGTAAGACGTTATAAATAAAGTAACACGACAATGTTGATAGAGTATCTACATTAACAAAAAAAGACAGACCTTTAGATCAATATAATTGTCGACCGCGTTTGCCTAATACTGGAAGTGATGGCGTTGTAGAAATATAAATTGAATTCTTTAAATGGATCTCAAAATTAAGAATACAAGAATCGAATTAAGAAAATATTAACTTTTTATTGAGTTTACGTTTTATTTTATTTAATACATTTTAAAAATCATATCACCCCATGCAAGGCAGTAGAGTCACTGTGGCACAAGGGATAACTGAGTGTGAACAAATAAGATAATAGAGAATCATTATTAATCAAGAGAACTGTATATTGTTACAAATTCATGACGGTCGTCTTCGAGTATAGAATCCAGAGGTTGGCAGTGAATATTTCGGAGACAGTAGGAAAGCGTAGTTCAGGTTCGCAGTGGATATCGCAGCAAAGTTGCAGAGCGTAGTTCTTCCTTCTGTCATGTTCGCCTGACAAGTTGGCTTTGGTCATTACGGTAGGGTAAACAAAGTTGGCCGCCTTTATACACGACAGATACAATGTTCTGCGGCTTCTGATTGGTCAACCTTCTATTGGTAGACTATAAAGGGAATTAAGCCATTTTGACTCGCTCACTAGTTATGTATATACCCAAAAAACTGTAACATATATAGTGATTGACATTTCATTTAAACTTTTGAAGATCAGAGTTCGGTGGAAAGCATGAAATTGGAAGAGATTTCCACAAGCGAGATATGCGAGAAAAGAAACAGTAGAATTTGCGGTAACATCGAGACTCTCGACTGCGGATTGATGAGTTTTTGCTTCCAAACTAGCACTGCACTTAAATTCATTTCAGTCTAGGTACCATAGAGAAGATAGTCACATTACCACGGGGACAAACGGACAGAAAAAGAGATTCCAGGTCATGACCAATAATATTGCTGATTATTCTTTGTATTTTATCAAGAATCTCTAGATATACAGAAGGAGCACCAGGCCATATGTAGCAGAAATATTTCAGGCATGGATTAATTGTAGACTTATAAATATGTAAGATAGATTAAAGAGAGAAAAATTGTATATTACAACACAATGAACCTACTTTCTTAGCAGCAGACCTAGCAATGGATTCAATATAGTATTTTCACTTTATGTCTTCAGAGAATATAAGCCCGAGAAGTCGTAACGAGTAACTTGCTAGAGTTTAGTATTAGTCAGGCTGATGGAAGGCAATTTTTTTTTCAGGTGATAGTTAGAAAGGTGTTTCGTATTGTAGGCTTTATAATTAAAATGATATTCCTTGCCCCAGTTAACAACAAGCAATTCTTGAGATCAGCTGGTAATATGACATTATCGAACAGATCAGACCCACTTTATGTGACGAATGTCACATTGTAAATATATATCAAATATAATTTGCCGCCAGGAGTATTAATTTTCACGAGTAATATTTGGAAAGTTGAAGAAAATGGTTAGATCCAATCTGACGAAATCTAAGAATTCTGCAGCACAATCTGTAAGTCATCTTCTAATAATAATAAAGTAATACAATTTCCAGTCTTGTCAGTAGCTTATAAATTAGTGTTGAATAGTAATGTTTAATTTTCGCTGTATACACTGCAGATAATATAGCATGCATTAGACAAAACTACAACATATTTCTACTCAATAACCTCTAGAATAATTTGAATATCAAATGTTACCATACCCAATAGCCATTATATTATAGTTTTTACTTCTATCTTCTATGTAAAATTAATCAAGGAACACGTATATATATATATATATATATATATATATATATATATATATATATATTTTAAATATATATATATTTTAAAACATATATATATATATATATATATATATATATATATATATATATATATATATATATATGGAGTATGTTTCATTAAGACGGATTATGTATAAAAGGGTTTCAAAGTCAACAGAAAATAAATCAGTGTTATAGGTGAAAATGGATTACTCTATTGGATCATGTCATTTCAGTCATGCTAATTATGTGTGAAAAAATGATATAGGTCCAAGTCTGAAAGGAAAAGAAAAAGTCACATTCAAATCGGTTCAAGTCACTGGAACACCTTTTTTTATATATATATATATATATATATATATATATATATATATATATATATATATATATATAAGTGATAGGGAGAGATAAAATATTTGTTGTGGTGTTCGAAGCGTCACCAATATTTATAAATATGTTCGAAGTATTTGTGGAGGAACACCTTTACAAAATATGTTCGATGCTTCTGCTGTCACTAATATTTGTTATTATTGAGTATTTTTTCTTTCAAACTGAAATAAAAGAATTACAAGGAGCCTAACAAAATAAAGTTCCATGAAAATGTACTTTGTTTTCTAAAACACAACAGACATAACTGCGTTAGTATGATAAAAAAGCATAAAGTCAATACTTACAGAGACAGTCTCGTTTGCCTTGTTTGTTGAATGCGTGTAATTTTATAGTAGTCAGAAGTAGGCAAACGAGATCTGTGTAATTAATACCACTGATATTTTTTATTGACATAACTCCATTCGTATATTTTTACATGTTGCTTATTTTACTTTAAAAAATCACGAGTTTATTGCAAGAAGTTATTCCAGAAATTATGTAGAAGCCTGAGCAATTAATTATACGAAAGGTGTAAGAATTCAGTTTGTACACAACAACAATGAATCCTGGTCAAAGCTTTAAGGAAAAAACTAGAAATCGACATTGAGAATTTAGGCGATGAATAATTATAGAAAGTATATAGACTCGAGGAAGTTAAATGTTAGTTAAATATCTATATATAGGGAAATATTTTTGATCATCTTCTGCCGTAATCTCTCAACTTCCATAGCAGACAACTACCTCGATCATCTATAATCATCTACTACAGTGCGATTTTAATTCACAGACTCCGAAGAAATCTCGGTAATTATCACATAAAAAATAACTCTCTTTCAAGATGATAACACAAATAATAATAATAATAATAATAACTAGGAATTATCAAGCACATGAACTAAAATATTGTGTTAGCCAAAAATGCAGATTCTGTGATAAATATCCAGAAACGATTGATCATCTTGTGTCAGTTTGCATGGTATTGGCATCCACTGAGTATAAAACCCGGCATGACAGAGTGGGCCAATATCTGCACTGGAAAATCTGCAGATTCTACCGGAAGGAAACTGAAAGAAACTGGTATGAACACCACACAGACCCGGTTACGGAGATAGGACCTGTTACAATTCTATGGGACTACACAATACACACCGACAGAACAATCAAAGCCAACCGCCCATATATTGTTATTAAAGACCACAAGCAAAAAACAAAAATGCCTCTTTATTGATATGGCAGTCCCTGCATAGGGCAATGTATGTTTGAAGATATTCAAAAAGCTATCAAAATACAAGGACCTTGAAATAGAAATCTTGAAAATGTGGCATATGGGAACATCAACAATCCCTGTTGTAGGTGTAGCCCTAGGACTGGTTGGAAAAGATTGCAATAGATTAATTGAAGGGATTCCTGGAAATTCATGCCTCAAGGTGATACAAAAAATTGTTCTGACAAGTACAGCCCACATTTACGAAGGGCTTTATCTATGTAATTTTTTTTGTCGGTGGAAAGTGACATGATGCCATTTCTAACCTTAGGTCCCTGTGCGGGACCCGGAAAGAAATGTGTAAATGTCAGAAATCAAAAATAATAATAATAATAATAATAATAATAATAATAATACCACTAATATTTTTGTTGACATAACTCCATTCGTATATTTACAAAAATAGCCATTTTGTTGAAACAAAATGGCTATTTTTGTAGTGATTTTATAACATATTTATGTTATAAATTTTTTTTAAATAAAGAATTATATCTGCTCTACTTTGTATTGAACACTCTTTTAAGAATAGTATTTGCTGGTTATTGGAATTCATTCCGTATATACCAATCATATACTTGGTACATATATATATATATATATATATATATATATATATATATATATATATATAGTAGGAATAAAGCTAAATACGATAGCGTCTAAATATATTACTATTTCCTCGTGATGATTGTTTTCACATGTAACTCGGATTTTAGTATTATTGATTTAACCATATTATATACCAATGTGTATATATGTGTACATGTGTGTGTGTGTGTATGCGTTTGTTTCGTTGGATATCGTATTAGTTCTGCGATTTCCAAATGCAGATGCAAGTGCCATATGCTGACAACTTCTGCAGAACGGATTAATGGCTGGAGGCACAGATCAGCCAACCCGTACTAGCCAATAATCGCAAGAGAAACGTGAACAATTTACATGGGTGTGTACCATCAAGTTCAGCGATAGCTCACCATTTGATTAAAAACCAGCAGTGAACTCTGTCTTATTGCCCGGACATGCTCTCTGTAAGACTAATAGAAATTATCACCTGAAGGTTTTTGGAATCAAAACACATTAAGTCCTACCAACCGTTTCTCAGTAAACAGAAGGAGGATTTAGGAGATTTTATGGTAATTAGTCTTCTCTGTTATATTTGTTGTTCGTATTTAGTGTTAGTCTTGGATGGAGCATTTTTTTGTCACTGTTCATATTTTATTATTTTGTTGTCGATTTACTGTTGATGAGACATGGCCGGTTTGAATCTTTATAATCGATATACTTCGGTATCACCAATATTTGATAATATATATATTTTTGTTACACTTCTTTTTCGTTATGGTTTTCATTTATATGTTTTTTTTTAAATTTGTGTCCCGACAAATATATTTAATTCAATGTTTTTTGTGTGTTGTGTGCATAAAATAAAATAAAACTGTGGCACAATATGAAACGGCAATTTAGTGTATTTCTGGATAATATGGCTTCTAATTAAGCACAATGTGTCATTAGTTTGATTCATGGCAAGATACATTGATCGTAGCGAATGAATGTTCTACACATGTGTCCCTATGTTTATTAATTATAGTGTCAAGCAAACTGACAAGTGAAACACTATTCGTGAAACTCTGAGAAGTTAAATTTAAACTCGATGAATTACTTAATTATATAATTATCAAATCCTCCTATTAATTTCTATCATTTGTATATCATTGCTTGAGCCGGCTTCTAATGCTCAAGTTTGAGCGGCTAGGCGGTAGTAGTCATGGTTCCTGGGGGCACAGTCCTATGGTTATAAAAAAATATCAGTTGAGTTCCACCAGGGATTATGTTATTGAGCGGCGCTATACTGAGTCGGATTTGCTAGCTTTTCCTTACCGAGGACCGTTGGAACAGTTGGTATGATGTTTGCATGATAACGTCATGTTTCAATTCTCAGTAGTGGATGCGCATTGCTGATGAGACCCAAATATAGGACGAAACGGCCGTCTAGTGCTTTCTGCATTCTGTTGAGGTTTTTTCAAACTGGAAGAATTACTTAATTATAATTTTGAAATCCTCCTAATAATTTCAATAATGTATATATACACACACACACATAAAGGTTTCCCAAGAAATAGTGGTAAATTCATACAGAAATTTATTTAGCTATCATGATCCATACACAAACTGAACAATAATCGTAGATGTTCGAAATGTTTGCCTGAATGTTCAACACGAAGTTTTAAGTCCGGTAACCAGGAGACAGTAAATTTATTCAAGGTCATGAAGATTCAAGAAATTTATTCAAGGTTATTCAAGATCAATTTTTCCTGAAAGAGAAAAAAAGTGATAATAAATTTGTCGCTTATTTAATGGTCTCCTTGTATATTACTTCAAACGTTGTTATTGTGGATAATTTGAAATAAACTCTCCATTTTTATTAATAAGACTGTGTGTATTACGTCTATCGGCATACTTATTCGAGAAATCTTATTAAAGTAACTACATGGATCGCTATCGGATTTAAATGCATGGATCCCTATTGGAGTAAAAATGAAAACATTAATTGTTTGGAAATTATATTTTTTACAGTTCAGACAAGAAACTGAATAGGTATGAAGCTTTCATGAAACAAAAGAGTATGTGGTTTTCTTAAAAAGGAAAATAGAACATCGAATGGGTGGGTGTTACGTTCTTCGTGCCTGAAAGGTGAATCACCCTGGGTCAAACGGTGGAGTCCTATTTAACAAGGTAACTTGTTTGTTATAGAAGTGTATTTTATAGTTCTGCTTTCTGTTAGTATCGAGTTGGAACTGAAAAAATATATGTTTGAATCCTTGGGTAAAATCAAATTTTCCCAGGAATTTTGGTTTTGAAAAACGTCAGTTGTTCAAAGGACTGCAGATTTTGACAGGTGACAACATTGTTTTGTCTATGTTCGACCAGAGGCCTATCAGACGAATATGTAAGGGAAACCACTTACTCTTTGTTTTTCGTTTTTTTCTCTGACTACGTTCACCTAATTGCTGTATATATGAGGGACCCATCCACCTACTGCTTTTATCACAATCCCTCGATCAGAATATGGGTCAATTAAACTTTTTTGATCCCTGCAGAGGAATGCATTTACTGAGATTTCTCGAACAGTCTGGTTGATATACGTAATACACATTTAATTAATAAATATGAGCGTCTATTTCAAATACAAACTATCTGGTATAATTAGTTTGGAGTAAAAAAAAATCGTTAATTCTTTTAAAAAATATATATATATAGTTGTAAAATGTTATTAATTTGAATCTCAACTCAAATAAGTGGTTGAGTTCCACAATGCAAAACATATATTTTTCTTTATTGTCATCGGTCTTAAAATTTTGTCCATCAGTGTATATATATATATATATATATATATATATATATATATATATATATATAAAAAACACGAATTCATTCACTAGCTCAATCACGAAATCTACTTTCAAAATCTACCACGATTCTAACTGTAGAAGTCAAAAAACATAATTTACCTCCAAGAATGCACACTATGCCAGAAACAATATGTAGGAAAATATGAATGGCCCTTTAACTACAGAATTAATAATTATCGTAAGCGAATTAAATCGACTCCCTATGAACAGTTATTACCTGTAGAACATCATTTCCGCCTAGAAAAACACGATTTCAAAACCCATGCCAGATTCACTATAATTGAGAGAATAGAAAAGTTCAGAGCAGATAACATTAGAAAGATTTTAGAGTCCCATGAAAATAAGTGGATACAACGTCTAAAAACACAATACCCAGTCGGGCTAAATCATAAATTTAACAATATATAATAGTAACAATCAACAAATCAAACCTACCCACATTTCTCACCCACACAAGACAGACATGCTTACGGAGGAATGGAGGCCTCACACTTATACACTCACCCCCACGATTATACACACGTACACACACCATACTCACTCACTCCCTAATGACCCAAATGATAACACACACCTACAGCAATACACACGCTTACACATATCATACTCACTCACTCCCTAAGAACCAAATAACACACACACAAACACTAAACAGAGACACATCCCCTCACCAGGTCCAATAAAACTGTCAAACTGACCAGAGAATTCAGGATAAAATGTATCTATCCAGTTCTTATCTCAAATAACAACTTAAAAGAGACTGTTTGACCAACACAAGGAATGTTAAAAGATTCATGTGAAAAAGATAAAAAAATAAAAAAACAAACGAAAACTACAGACAAAAGTTCATTTTCTCCAACAAAAGACATTCATTTCTGTACTTCACTGCCAACAGCAAGCAGAAATATTTCTCCTCCCGATGATGGCCATTTCGGTCGAAACTAGTCGAGGAATCTAAATGGAATAATAATAATAAAAAAACGAAAGAATATTAACCTACAACCCAGTGTGTCTAATGATTTTAATTTTTTAATTTTTTAATTTTTAATTTTTTATTTTCTTATTGTTCAATATATATATATATATATATATATATATATATATATATATATATATGCACGCACGCAACGGAAGTGTAATTTCAACAAAGCAATTAAGAATCTATTCCTGAAATAGATTCTAATTTAGGATCATTTTGAAAGATATGACATGTGTGTCGGTCCGAGAAGCATTCCAAGATTCCTATTGTGGATTTGTCTATGTATTAATATATGCGTTTACATGTACACATGGCAATTGCAGCGTAATTTTATATTACTCATAATCTCTCTAGAACAGACATGGATATATATATATATATATATATATATATATATATATATATATATATATATTTACATATATATATTTGTTTACAATTATATATATTGTGTATAGAAGGTATTTTTTATAAGCAGAATGGACATAACAATACACATTGGATAATGATTGGCATTTTCACGCCTTTAGAAATATATACTATTTAACTGTTTTTCTCTGTCTCTTTCTAATTCCGTATGTGTCTGTGGTCGTGTGTTTATCTTCGCGTGTCTCTCTGCATTTTTCTGGATGTGAGAATTAGATAAACTTACTCATGCCATGTAGAATCTTTACTTTGCCTCGTGTGTCACGTTTGAGATGAATAGTGCCTAATTATCGCCGGCCCGTTGCTTTACTCGAATCTGTTAATCAAGAGAAATATGCTTCTTTTTTCTGCTTTTGCTCACTAGGCTCCGAGTGAGAAAAAGAAATCAAACAATTTACTTGCGCTTCCAGATGACGAAACGACATCGAACATTTAAAATTATTTTATCGATGAACGAATATGAAGAATATCAGTTGCAGGAGCCTTTTTACCTTAAGCAATAACGAGTTAAACCAAGAAAATTATTGGCGTTGATGACGACACCTATTAAAATGAAAAGCTAGATGAATTTTGTTGACGTATGTTAGTAATTATAACACATGTACCATTTAAATTCATTTCATGTATGCAGATAATCTTGGCGAAATCTGAAATTTTATGAAACAGTCTTTTAATGTATAAATCAAATATTTCTGTTTCAACATAACCCCTTTTTTGTTCATTAATCTCAATAATATATATATATATATATATATATATATATATATATATATATATATAGTTGTATATTTAGGCAGCAATCCTTCCTTTATGCATGTTTCATTAAAAACGACAGACAAGGTACTACGGTTGAGCTTTTTATTTAATTTTTCTTGTGTTCTGACATGAGCTTTCTTTTCTGGACAATGAGTGTGTAAGAACTGTCCGAATGTTCTATATTTCCGAGCGCTTTCGGCTATACCTTTAGCCATTATCAAGGATGATTCGATTATCAGCTTAGTAGAGTGTGTGCATTCTGTGTATGTTCAGTGTGTGGTAGTGATGTTTTTAATTTCCGAATACGGTTAGCACATTATGGCTTTGTTCATAGTTAATATTGTTAAGAGTTGGCTTTTTTCTTTTTTATTATGAGAGCTTCCATTATTTTTAGTCTTTTTTTGCAAGTGGATGCAGTTAATATATTTGTGTTTTCTACTAGTATGTTCCTAATAGTGTCGGGTAAATCTGAGTGTGTGTTTAAATGTGTTCTGATGGAGCTGTGATCAGATAGGTGTAACGTAAGACGTCTGGATAAATATGTGGTTGTGTAGCCGATGTAATTATTTATGAGTCTGGTTTGGTGGGGAAAGCAGTTCCTTAAAGGGCATTTGAACTCATAGATAATGTTTGTTCTTTGTAATTTTGACTTAGTTGGTATGTTGTTATTTTTGAGGATAAGGTTGGCTGTCTTAAATTTTTTATAATACATAATAAGTTTGATTTTTTTATTCGGATCAATAGGAGTAGTATATTTCTTTATAATATGCCTTAGAGAAGATTC
>CAHIKZ030000350.1:320000-360000 GCA_903632075.3 Acanthosepion pharaonis
TACAGACTTCATTAAATTACTTGTTTCCTATTAGCCATTAGATTATTGATTGTAAAGATTTGGGTCTTGTCTTGAACTTTTCATCACCTCTTTGTATATTTTGAGTATATTCGTCATAGATTTACATGTATTTTAACCACTGTATTTACTCATCATAAATTTACACAGGCGGCAAAGTGACTGACGATGTACTGCCTGATTAACTGACAATCTCATACTCTCCCCAACTTTTTCTCTCAAAATATCTCGCTGACAGGTAGCGGGGGGGGGAAGATCATATTGAATCATCTGCTACATCTTTTGCTATCAAAGTTGTTACACTATATTATACTAGACGATTATTCTCTCCTTAATGGGTCTTACATATTCATAAGTCGTCCATTGGTGCATACATTTAATATTGCTGTCACATTTGGTGTTGGGCGTCTGCTATATATTTATGGATTCTTCAAAACATCCAAAAAAGAATCTGCAATATTTTGTGTTCTGACATGGCATGTTAGATTCAGTCATTTCTCCATCGCCATAATGTATCTGTAACTTTTCTATGAATATGGGCATGATTGTTCTGATGAGGTTTCCGTTTTGGTACCTCAACTTAAGATTTCTTTTTAATCATTTCCTCCTTACCCCAAAAAAGCCATAATAAAATAAAAAAGCCCCGCAAGGATTTACTGTGTGTTACAGAATATGATAAAAAAACGTTTTTTTGTAGTTCACTCTCTTAAAGAGAGTAAACTATAAAAGAACAAGAATTAAGCAGACAGAAGTTAACGATTAAAATTGCATTTCCATTTCTGAAGATCAAATTTGACTGAGAAGCCTGAAGCCGGAAGAAATTTCAATAAGTGAGAAGTTGAAGAAAGTGCGATGAAGTTACTTAAGCGCAGTACTCGACTGGCGGATAGGTCTAATCATTTTACAGTTGAAAATAACTTTGATTTTCCAAAAATTAAAAGAAATGTCTTCTTAATTCTTGTTCTTTTATTGTTCTCACTCTTTGTTTTCTCATATGTTTTACATTCAGTAATCAATTGCATCTTAGTTGCATTTTTGCCTTACTTTGGGTGAAATGATACGAAATAAGAAAGTGCGTACGATTCTTCGGTTCTTTTATGATGGAGTATCGTACACACACACTTTTCTCCAGATGCCTAATTTCCATTGCATAATGAGGAAAGCGAAAATAATAAGTAAAGACGAAATTCTATAGTGATGGATTGCGTTATTTGTTCATTCGTCTGTAGAAATTAGTGGAGTCTGGAAAAATGTTTTTGTTTACCAAGACATTTTGACAAGTTGACATTCGCTTTGTCATAATCAAGCGACTGATAAGCAATATGATAAAAAAAACTTCCCAAACTTGAGATTTAGCTCATATTATGTACGTTCAAATGTGTCCAATAATCGCTTTCTGAAGTTTAATTGAATACAAACGACTTTTTTTATGGAAGCCTTGGTACAGATGT
The DNA here is from genome assembly GCA_903632075.3 of Acanthosepion pharaonis. Taxonomy (NCBI): domain Eukaryota; kingdom Metazoa; phylum Mollusca; class Cephalopoda; order Sepiida; family Sepiidae; genus Acanthosepion; species Acanthosepion pharaonis. The sequence continues at coordinate 321,470 of CAHIKZ030000350.1, forward strand.
ATTTCATAAAAAGATTTTGATACCTGTTGTTCAAGATGAACCGTTAAAGTATGGCTGAAAAAGAATGTCTTTTTTTTCGTAGGATCGAAGAACAAGCCTTGGCGAATAACAGCATTGATATTTGGAAGTACAGTAAACTACCTATTCGCACTTAACCTCATGTAATTAACTGTGGACGACTTTATGTTTGTGTCAATATTCCCATGGCTTAGTAACAGTTTTTACTTCAAGCCTTAAAAGTGTTTGTGGTGTATATCAATCACATTCTATTTAGTGTTTATAATATGATATACATTAATAGACTTCCAACACTTGCCTGTGTTCCAAAGCATGGTGCGATTGTTAGTAAAGGAAAGAAGCAAGAAACAAACGTTCAAACGGGGCTGCTATGTTGTGTTGTACAGCACATAGAAACATCGTATTTTCCAGTTTACAAGATGCACGTTTTTTCCTAAAAATTCCCTGAAAATTACATGTGCGTCTTCCAAGACGAATATGAATAATCACCCAGGCTCAAGTAAGCTTGGACGATCACCTTTTTTGATTGACTGATAGGGACATGGATTTGTATGTTGAGTCATTACAAAATAATGTTAGCTATCTATCGACTTCAGCATTTTACATGATGTAACCTCAGTACTTAGCTGATAAAAGTATTTCCAATAATATAAACCTTCCTAGAACCGAGCCACAAGCTTAAACATGCTCTGCTTACTAGCAGCGGCGGGAGGCTTTCTGCTCTTTACTAGTAGGTCATTACCGTACAAACAAAATCAGACCAGTGATTAATGTAAACAATATGTGGTGCCAGCATGCGAGTAACGCATGGTGAATGTATTGTTGTATGAGAATGATTTTTTTTTTGTTTTAGAAATTTCTTTTCAATATTATGTTGCGTCTTTCAAGTCGATTTTTCAATACGGCGGAAAATACGGTAAATATTAGGTCATTTTTTTTTTTGGCGGTGGGGAGAATTAATCATTATTTTTAGAATAGTTTTTGTTTTAATATAGAAATCTAGGATAAAGCATTTTTTTTTTTTTTTGCTCTATTTTTATTTTTCCTCTGCAAATTCCTCGAGATGTGAGTGAAAATTTCCTACGTGAAAAATTACCGAGATCAGCTGGGAAATGATAAAAATACAGATTTGCCTTTAGTCTTAGATAAGGACAATCTTCGGAATTAACTTGCAGGAATCACAAATAATTCCTCGAAATGTCATTATTATTCATGCAATAAGTTTATGTTTTTCAATTCTTTCTAGCTGTCCATGCGCATGTGCAATGACATCATTGTAACAATTACGCTAGTACGAGGAAATGCTAATGGAAGGAACATGTAACACGAATATCTTTTTCCACATTGAAAATATGTGTTCATGTGAGTGTGTGTGACAAATACAGACACGCACACACACAGATATGTGTGTGTTCGCGTGTATGTGTGTGACAAAGACACACACACACACACGCATATATATATATATAAGTGTGTGTGTATGTATGTGTGTGTGTGCGCGCGCGCGTGTGTGTGAGTGAAAAGTGGAAAAAATGGGTTTTACGTGAGGCGTTACATCCTTAAAGACATAATAGGAGTAAAGTTATGTTGGTGCGATTACACATCCGTACGTACCAAAGAATTTAACATTTCAATTTTAATTATACTTTATATAATCTTACCAATTTCATTTAACAAAAAAAAAATTAATTAAAAATTCCCAGCATCCCTCGTTGTTGATACAATTACTGAAGGCCAGGATGATTTTTTCCTCTCACCATTGCTCATTGGGACGAATTTGGGTGTTGCCAAATAGAACAAATGGTATTACAATGGCTAAACGTCTCATCTGAAAATCTTGAAAAAATAAACTCAACTGGTTTAGTTTCTTTTTTGATATTAAATATTTTGTGGGATGTACAATTTTTCTGTAACATCATTTGGACATTTTTTTTCTCTTACATTCGATGATAAAAAATGTAGTTGTAAGTTAAAATATAGTTATGGGTTAATGTGAAATATTCAATTTCAGGTATAGAGCGTATGTGAATATAAAATGGCCTTAGGTTTCGCCTGAAGAATCAGACGTCGCCTGAAGATTGTGTTTAAGCATGAAACAAACAGACGCCGCTGAGTGTTGATCTCAGTGTCAAATTTAAGTCTCGGATACGAAAGTTGGAGAAAAGAATTGTTTGTTTGAATAGAACTGTGGTTGCTATATTGTTCACCGTGGACTAACAGGAAAGCACACTGGGTCACACGGTTATTTTCTCTAAAGGTTCGATCCCTGCCGAAAAAACGCATTTTTTCTCGAATGCGCATAACAATAGCCGTAACACGTATATATTTTTGAAATAAAAATAGGGCGTCTATAGCAAATACAGAGTACCTACGCTGATAATGATTTAATCAATAACACACTTACCCAACCCTCACACAATCACACATACCCCCATAGATATGTGTGTGTGAAAAGTGTATATATATATATATATATATATATATATATATATACACTATAATAACGATTTAATTAATGACACCCTTTACAAACATATATATATATATATATATATATATATATATATATATACGTGTATATGTACAAGCGCATACGACCATATCACTTTAAAACATCGGTTCTCCTCCAATTCCCGAAGTAAATCAACATCGTTTCTGATCAGTGCTTACAGTAAACGACGAAATTATTCATGCAGCCATCAATTTTGAATATTTTTATCCATTTCTCAGAATCGAATGCCAGTAAGAAGCCAGGTTTTTTATGTGTTAATAAGCCCCCAAAATTAATATAGAATTCAAACTTCAGAACAATAGGTTAAATACAACAAATTTGACAAGCGAATTATGCAAAATAGGAAAAGCTATAGATAAAACAAGTAGTCTCTCCGCTCCCCCGTCTAGGGCTACGACTTCTCGTAATTCTACCGTCCCTGACAATACTGCCGACGTCTGTCGAGAAGGTTAACTTAAGCGCCTTATATAGAGAGGGGTGAAGCCGAACCGAGCCCCTCCCAGCACACAGTTGCGGCATTTTTTTTTAGGTCAGGTTGTTAGCTCTTGTTTAAAAGAATGTCCTCTGAGGCGACGAATATGGCCGCTGAATTGCGTGCAGAGAAATCACGGTTATGCGTCTCGGCGACATATTTCATTGTCGGATAAGCGGATCGTGACTAGAAACTCGGGCATATGCCAGGCTTTTCGTGATTACTTTTAGGAACTTTTCATCGGGGAGCCCGATTTGAGGCCTGATCAGTTCGACGCCTATTTAGCTGACTTTCCCTGCCTTGAGGCAGCTGAAACAGCTGAAGCAGCTAGGCGTGAGTGTCTAATTACTGAGTCGGAAATTCGGGAAGCGCTGAATCAGGTTGGCTTCAATAAATCTCCGGAATTATATGGCATTCCCTACGAACTGTACTTGAGGTAGTTGCCCGTTTTTTTTTTCTTCGCTGGAACTGATTTACAACTGATGGATGAAGCAAGTGTCTACATCTCAACGCTTCAACATGGGAGTGATCAAGTTGCTACGCAAGGTAACTTTCAGCCTTACCCATTTTAAATACAGAGTTAAAGATCTTAGCCGAACGTTTGCGGGTTATCCGCTCTAGTCTGATTGGTTTCGAACAGACTTGGTCCTGGAAGGGCAGAACTATTCAGGATAACCTTCACGTGGTCCGCTTGATCATCGAGCAAGTCGACAGTGAAGCCGCGCTGATCAATTTAGATCAGTCCAGAGTTGACCATCGATTCCCGGAGGCTGTTCTTTCGGCGGCCGTTTTCAGGCCGTACTGTCGCAACTGGATCCGAATTCTGTATGTGACTCCCGTTACGCTGGTGGAAGTGAATGGGGTTTCGATCAGAACCTTTCGTATTGTCTCGCTCAATTCGTCAAGGTTGTCCGCTTTCAGCTATACCTTACTTCCTTGCGTTGGAGCCTTTCCTTCGCAAGTTAAAGGCGAATCCGGTCCTACGTGGAATTTCCCTACCGGGTGCTACCACCGCCGCCAGTTATTCTGCCTATACTGACGATGTTTCGGTTCTTGTGTCGATCAGGGCCGAGATTGACGAAGTCAGTAAATAAATCAGTGGGTACGAGATGGTGACCGGGGGCAAGATCAACAGCGATAAGTCTGTTGGTTTGTGGTTGCGCGCGTGGAAGGGAGAATCTTTTCCCGGGCCTTTCTTCTGGACGGCCGGGTCGATCAAGTTACCCGGCGTCTGTTTCGGTCTCGATATACCGTTGGAAATGAATTGGTTAGAGGTACAAGGGAAGGCCGGGGTGGCAGTTAATCTGTGGTCTTGGAGGAATTTTTCTTTGAAGGGTAAGAAGAAAGTATGTATTTCCTACATATACTCAATTCTCCTTTACCAACTCTCTGTACATCCACTTTCGTCTGCAACACAAATTTCATTAGTAAGGCTCTTTTTCTCCTTCTTGTGGGGAGGCAATACCACTATGGTACCTCGGTAAATCTGTCGCTTCCACCCTTCTAAAGGCAATCTGGTTATACTAAGCATTGAGATTCGTCAATATATGCTTCGCATCGCTTTGCTAGATCGAATGTGTTGTTATTTGGATGACGAGGGCGCCTCCTGGAAAGAAGACGCCCGTAAGAATTTTTCTTCACCGAGAAATGTGCACTCGTGTAATGAGTCCGGCTGTTTACCCAGATCCGAGTGCTCCTTCTATCGCCGTTCCCTGAAACAATTCTCTCGTGTGTCCGATGGCCTCTCCAACGTCTAGGCGTTGTCTCGTAAGGCATTGTATCAATTGTTAGTTGGAGGGCGCGTTCATGATGAGTTGGTTGACGATTTCGGTCTTAGAAGCAGGAGGCTCGCTCAATAGGGCCTTGGGTGTCCGGGCTGAAATGTCTCAATAACGATGATGTAACTCTCATCTGGGTGATTCGTGGAGCCCTCTTGGTCGCCAAAGGGATTTTTCGGTGGATTCTACAAATTGCCCTCGCTATGATGGAGAGGTCGAGAACCTGGGTCATCCTTACTTTCATTTTACGAGTCGTAGCACCGTTGTGCAAGTTTGCTGAAGGCCTCATGTTTCGCATGCTGCAGGGAAAGTTCTTTGTCCTTGAGACCTCTTCTGTTTGTAGCAATGTGGCACCGCCGATGACGAAGGCTGAAGAATATGTGATCTTGTGTTTGCTAAGTGTTATGATGATTTGGACGACGTATCAGAAAGGATCCTATGGATGTGAGAATTTCACTTCTTCCCAACTGATCCTATACTTTAACCATCAGCTGAAACTCAAGATTAGGACGGAAAAGCGGCGACTCCCTTCAGTTGAATTTGGCAAAAGGTGGGTGAATCTTGCGTGTATGGGCCGAGTGAAAGGGGCTGACTTGAAATGGCACTTTGATGCCGGTTATGGATCAGGATTTTGTTCTCCATGTGTTTAACAGAGGCTAACTCCACCCAGATTTAGGTTAGTTGATGTTTTTGCTTTTTGTTTTTATTTTTCTCTAGGTTAACTTAGCTAAGTGTTATGGTCCAAGGTTAGGACCATGGAAGAGCAACACGGAACACCAGAGTAGAAATAGCAAAGAATATATTACGCGAAAAATAATACAAGAAGTGGAAGATGTTAGTATGGCTGTCACACTGGATGGAAATGAACTACAGTATAACCCGGATGTAAGAGACCCGAATATAAGAGAAACCCGGATATAAGAGATATTTTCTCTGGTCCCAAATTAGAGCCTGTGTTAATGTATATAAATTAGTCCAAACACGGATATAAGAGAAACCCGGATATAAGATACTTCTTCTCCGGTCCCGACAACTCTCTTACATCCGGGTTACACTGTACCATCAGCTCGACTCGATTCAATACCGTCTCGATACCGTTCGTCTCTTGAGAGGCGTAGTATATATAACATTAGGAAGAGTTCATTCTGTCGGTATAGGTAGGCACCATGACACTAAGGATGTTTGCTCATTGGCCCCTTTTAGTTTTCTTTGGTTTAATTCCCAATCCTCTCCCTCGATAGGTGGTCAGTGACATCAGTTCTCTGGTGTGTGGGGTGCCTTTCGTTTGAGGTGTGTTTTTCGTATTTCTTTTTGTATCTGAATAAGTGCATGTTTGTGTGAGTGTTTCGATGAATGAATGTTTTATATTATTAAAGTCCCGCGTTGTTTTCGTCCAGTTAACTGTTATTTCTGCCACATTTAGGGACTGAGGTTTTTTTTTATTACTAACATTATTTCGTTTACTTGCTTGCAAATAGTTTTGTACATAATCATTGAAGCAATTTTTTAAAAAGAATTGTTGTTTTATTCCTCTCCCCTCACAGATAATAAAATGTACATATGGGATCTAGTTAAGATTTTCATAGAGACAACGAGTTATTGTGGTGCATGTAGTAAGAAATGTAAGTAAGAATGTGTTGTTTTGGTGTAAGAAATACTTTTGTCTTTTTGGGTCAGTGTTTGTGACAAGTTTAAAGTTAAAGCAAATGAAGACAGCCCATTTTCCTTATTCCCCCTTGTGCCACATTTTGTATTTACACAAATAAATATCGTATTGTTACTATTACTGCATCTGGGATTAACAAAGTCTCTTCTACAAACAGGCATTACAAAAACTTGTCTCACTATTTTAATTATCAATTAACAACTTGCATACATACACACACACACACATATATATATATATATATATATATATATATATATATATATATATATATATATATGACATCACGACGACGATTCCTCCACTCCCATAATAACACCAATACACGCAATCTACATTAATCCAAATGTTTTTAAAAAATAATCAGTTTGTCTGACAATCGCAAAAAGCGTGAAACCCAGGGTCACAAACTCATATCAATCCAACCAAATATATATAAAAACATACATACATATACATACATATATGTATGTGTATATATATATATATATATATATATATATATATATATATATATATATATATATATATATATATATATATATACACATGTATATATATATATATATATATATATATATATATATACACACATACATACATATATGTATGTGTATATATATATATATATATATATATATATATATATATATATATATATATATATATATATATTTGAGGGTGCGTGTGAGTGTGTAGTTCGGGTGTTAGGGTGTGTATTACTGGTCATATAAGTGAAGAAACGATTGACAGATACATTGCCGTGCGTAATCCGTTTTTCCTCGTCATTTAGGATATATTTGAGGACCTGTTAGTTACGATGCCACATTTGTCAATACAAAAACGGAAATTACTCATGACTTAATCTAATAACTGTATGGCGATTATCGAAGAGAACAGATGGAAGATAATTCAATCGAAAGAGAATTGACTGACTATTCCGATCATTGCAACATCAATGCAGCATTCCATTTAGTTCCTCAATGAGAGATAGTTTAGAAATCACTATTTATGTTATTCGGACTGTTGTCCTCATCTTTTTCGCCATATCTTTTACAACGTTTCGGCCATTGTTGGTTCCGACCTTCTTCAGGAGGTTGGAATGTCAAATTGAACCCTTTATTTCGCTCACTGGGATAGACTGTTCTAGTTCCACGTGCCATGTCTAATGGATGCCAGTTATATCCTGTTAAATCCCCTCTCCAAGTTCTCCACCACCTTAAACAGGTACTGAACTCACACTCTTTGGGTCCTGTCACAGGATCTAACTAACGCATTTATCCACTGTACTATGTGTCCTTGAGTTCAATATTACCACAAATAAAAACATTGTCCGCATTATGTGACCTATTGTAGTTGATACGCCGTCAGACAAATCGAAGCAAACAAACAAAACAAACTGCTTGGCTTTATAAATCTGGAAAATTTACACAAATGGTCGCAAAGATATCAACGCTTTCGAGAAGCATTGAAACTATGGACAGAAGACAGCAAAACTCAAGTGAATAGAAAAATATAATGCATGGAAAGCGAAGCTGAATATATATTCAGGATATTTTCTTCCTCGCGACGAGAAAACCCAAATGCGTAAACCTCAGTTTTGTAACATTCAATGCCCACTTTATGCCTAAAAGAAACATAAAAGGGCAAGATTATATCTTAGGGTTCAGTTATCAGGAGAACTAGTGGAAACCTTTATTTCTGCATTACACCAATTAGCAGAAGAATGCGAGTTTTCAAATGAAAATGACTAAATTAGAATCTGCATTATGATAGGACTAAGAACCTGTCCGAAAGATTACAGCTAATTCCTGATCGGAAACTCAAAAAAGAGCCGGAAATGGCCAAGAGCAGTGAGCAAATAAAATCTCAAATAGAAGAATTACACGAGAAAAATATAATCGAACATAAAAACCTGAGTAACCCGCGAGAAACAGCAAGAAGAAAAAGCGGGAATAAAACAGCAACACCAACTGTAGTAGATGTACAAGAAAACATCAATTTAAGAACCCGGGAAATAAATCATTTAAAGGAGCACTAGTGGAAACCTTTATTTCTGCATTGCCCCAATTAGCAATGAGAGATTTTAAATGAAAATGAACAAATTAGAGTCTGCATTATGATAGGACTAAGAACCTGTCCGAAAGATCACAGCTACTTCCTGATCGGAAACTCGAGAAAGAGACGGAAATGCCCAGGAGCAATGAGAAAATAAAATCTCAAATAGAAGAATTACACGTGAAAAATATAAGCGAACATAAAAACCTGAGTAACCCACGAGAAATAGCAAGAAGAAAAAGCGGGAATAAAACAGCAACACCAAGTGTAGTAGATGTACAAGAAAACATCAATTTAAAAACGCGGGAAATGAATCATTTAAAGATGCGGAATTGAATCATTGAAAGACGTGGGATATGAATCCTTTCGCTGTAGCCTATGTAACCAAAAATAATGGGATACAGACAGTAAATGAAGAAAAAACAAATGTAAACGAAAATGTAAACATTAGCGGTGTGATTTAAAATCGACACAGGCGCCAATATCAATATTATCTCAACCGACATATAAAAACCTGAGGAAAAAAAAAAACTTTACTTAAAAACAGTAAATCGCACCTTTATCAATGCATTGGAATATTCCTCCCAGACGTGTCACAAGTCTTGGAGGGATATTCCAGTGAATTGGTTATTATTGAAAAGGTTGCAGAAAAAACTGATTGGTGTACCCGAAATGAAAAAAAAAAATGAAATATCCGAATATGTGTTGATATGAAGCTAAAAAGAGCAATTGAAAAGAGAACATTATATGGTACCAAATTTAGATGATTTTTCACTTCGCCTAAACTAAATAAATCTAATATATTCTCTGACATAAAAAGTATCTACTCACGACTCTCATTACTCATTTTGACAGATATTGCTTCAAAAATTACATTTGCTATAATATCAACCCCGGAAATATTTCAAAGAACGATGCATGAATTAGTGAAAAACATTCAAAGAAGTCGAAACAATTATTAACGATGTTCTAATCTACCGTAGAACTGTAAAAAACAAGTCGAAATATTAAACTGTTGTTAAAACAATACAAAAAGACACACGCTTAATAAGGTAAAGTGTGAATTGAAAGAGACATGACTAGAATATTTTGGACACATTTCTTGAGATGCAATTCAACCCAGCAAGGAAAGACGTTCAGGAGTTAAGTGCGCCTGCAAATTTATCTGAACCAAGTCGTATATCTGGCATCATCAGTTACTTAAACGAATTCTTACCGAACTTGTCTGGAATAATACAATCAATTATGTAATTATTATCAAAAGACAATGTATTATCTACAAGATAATTTTTTTAAGACTAACTTATGCAACCACCAATTCTATCGTACTATGATCCTCACAGACCTACAATAGTTAGTAATGATGCTTGCATTGTTAGTCACGGAGCAGATTTATTTAAAAAAGATGGATGGTAATTTAAAAATAGCACCTACCTTACGTAAACTCATTAACGTTGTACGGAAAATACGCACAAATTGAGAAAGTGTTTCAGTTGTGAATGAATATGTGGCAAGTTTGTCAGATACGTTGCAAGACTCGAATCTTAAATTGTTAATGGACCACAAACCACGTATGTCGTTAATAGACAAACAACATCTGTACAATATTACATTACGATGACAAAGTCTTCTGATGAGACTGAGACGATATAACCCCGTAGCAAAAAGAGTTCCAGGAAAGGACACTAGTTGTGTCTGACACACTATCAAGATGACTGTTTGTTCATGCTTTGAATATAGCTGTCACATCTTCAGTGACAAATACAGTGTCCTATATGCAGGTGTAGAGAAAAAAATGAGAGAGGTGTAGGACTAATATTAGACAACGACATGAAAAAAATGTTTTCTGGGATACGATAAACTTAAGGAAATGTTTATTGCAATTCAATTAAAAGGATAGCCATTCAACATATCCGTTGTAGATGCATATGCACCAGCAGGAAAAAAATACTGAAGACGAAAGGTTTTAGAGTATGCTAATTAAAATCGTCATAAGAGACCTGAACGTCAAAGTAGGTAGAGAAGGTAATGGTGAAATAATCGGCAAATGCAAATTTGGTTTAAAAACTCGTAAGGAACGCGGGGAAATTCGATCCAATGTTGCATGGCTAATGATTAGGTAGCAGTTAACATCTGGTTTCAAGAGTAACCAAAACCTCTATGGATATGGAGAAAACTAGAATGATGGACAATAAACGAAATCGACTATATAACAATCAATAATAGATACAAGAATGCAGTTTTACATTTTAAATCATTGTTATATAAAAATAAAGTGTCGCTGCCGACGCTTGAGTTTGAACATAGATCGACAGTGAGGAAACACAGGCGATCCCATTATTGAATTGAGTAGACCACGTGACCATAGAGAAAACGTATAGGTAGGAAGTGGTGTGTCGTCCAATTGATCGCTATTTCCGGTCTATCCTCTATACTAAATTGGTCTCTATTTCTACTCTATTACGATACGGACCGCTATTCTCTAATCTGTTCACTATACCATTTCTCTATTAGGATCGCTATACGGATTACTTTTCAAGCGAGTATTATCGAGCCAGTGCTATTAGTACGAGTGTTATTCGAAGGCGTCTACTACCAGTATTGTCCACCGGCTTACTGTAGTTGTATCTGCGATTACAAAGTCTCTACTACAAGGAGCATTACGAAAGCGACAACGAGTATTCGTTGCATTAGAAAAATGTTCATTGACATAAAAATAAAACATGCACAAGTGCCGACTGCTCGAACGACCACCTTCCAGTGATATGTAAAAAATATAGCAAAAAATAAATAAATAAATAAATAAACGGAAATTGAAGAAGGACAAGACCACAGCTAAACTGCAATAGAACAGAATCCAGTATGACCCTACTTTGAAGGTGAGATATCTGGATAGTTTTAAAGCAAGATACTAATACCTATATGTACATTGTAGACTCGAATAGGGATACATAAAGAGACATTTTATATTTCTGATGATGAAGAAGACAGAAGAGAACTCCATCAGTAAGAAATGCGATAGAAGAAACTGCTAGCATAGAACTTACGGTTCTACCTAACCATTTCAACAGTAAAATCTTGGTCTGCGTCATAAAGTCTAGGAACCTTAGATGAAAATTCATCGGAACAGTTACCATGAAAGTATTTATACAAAAGTCACAGGGAAGCTGCTTTAAGGCAGTGGGAAAATGACTGAAGTTGAGATGCGAGGCTATGATCAGTAATATTGCAGATTCTTTTTGGATTTTTTAAAGAATATCTAAATATTTAGCAGGAGCACAAGACAGATGTGGTAGCAATATTCAAAGTATAGACGAATGGTGGACAGCGTGTCAAATCTGAAGTGAAAACAGCACTTGAAATTTTAACAGAAACAAAGCAGTAGGTTAGGCAGATTTGAATTAGGGATGCTGGCAGGCTTTGACGACTTCAGCATTTACAAGTGTATCGACAATAAATTGAATATACAACAGAGATGATATGAAGAAAGCCATAAGTAGATCCATTTTCATAGCACCGCATAAAAGACCAGATGAAAAGAAGATGAACTCCATCTGATAATCAGCTTCATGAGAAATATGACAAAATTTATCATATGATGAAGAGAGCGCGAAGCAGAATTAAACTGGAAACTGGATAAGAACAGTACAGGTTCGTTATGAGACAGTGTTATATTTATACTCAGAAGGACATCAGAAAGAACAATACAAATGCAAAAGGATATATACCTATGTTGTTACGTCAAAAAGAACTATTGGAAATACTCGGTAAGAAAGGACTAAACAAATTTTATGAAGAGAGAATGGATGGTTGTCATCAGAAGGAACAGTGTCCTGGGTATAACGATATAAACTACATCCTCGTCCTGGGTAAGACGATAAACTACATCCAAAAGCAAGGCCTCTGATCAAGATGTTTTGAGGAGCGTGCAACCGCCTCTTAATTGCTAGTGTTCCCAGATTTACTCTGACCCCTGGTGGTAGCATCTATCAGGGTCCCAGCTATGGGAAAATAATTGACCTCCCACAAACAGGGATGAAAACACTAGGAAAATATGAAAATAGGTTTTAATACAACAATACGTTTTGTTTTTTGTAAAAAAAATTATTGCTAACAATACATTTTTGAAAGAAAAAAAATATTACCAGCAATGCATTTTTTAAGAAAAAAATATATTACCATCAAAACATTTTTGGAAAAATTATTACTAGCAATAACAATCTTGTCGGCATTAAATAACCCATTGAGGTGTTGATATGCCGTATAACCCAAAAAAACCTAACCAAACAAATCAAAAGGAACAGCCCAAAATCCAAATTAAAAATTGGAGATACTGAAATCAAGTCAGTACGACAATTTAAATTTATGGGAAGTTTTTCAACAGGAGGCAGAAAATGCATTGAGATAGCCAAAGATACCTTCTAAAAGCTAAGCTAAGTATTAAGTATAAACAAAAACAAGAAAATTTAGTTACAAACGAAGGAAAGAATACTGAACTTTACGTAATATCAGTCCTCCTATATGGCAGTGAATGCAGGACAATCGCCGTACAGTTAAAGAAGAAAATTGAGGCGATATAAATATTTTTCTACAGAAGGATACCGAGAACACCATGGACTGAACATGGGAGTAAATCTTAAAGAAAATGGAAACAAAAAAAAAAATTGAATATTAGAGGGCTTGGAAAATATGACACTCCCAGGACATGTCGAAGGCCAGATGGACAGAGGAAAAATCGCATAGCCGATATAATGAACTTGCTTAAATGAATGCAAGGACAGGGATTAGGAGAGATAAGAAAAAGACAGGTTTTATTAATAGCTATGAATGACAAGAAATTGTGGAGGACCATGATCGCCAAGGTCATGAAAGAACGAGCCAAATAAATGCAGAAGAAGGGATAATAATACGAACAATGTCCTCCATATAGAAATTAACATTTTACTGAATTTTCCATCCAATGAACGTCGGTTGTGATTTCGGTTTATTCTTCAAATATTCGATCTTCTTGCGAGGTGCGAAGAATTCTGTCTCTTTTATACAAAGGGCGGGCGTTTATATAACTTCCTGTTAACTGCTTGTCTTTTATATTCCAAGTTCAATTTTATTCGGTTCCTTGACACTATGGATATCAGCATCCATTGAGGGTCGATTGCGCACTTTGGTGGTTTGGAATGCAACGTCTATTTGAAAGACATACCTTATAGAATAAATAAAAACAAAGAAACAAAACAAAGCACGGAAAATAAAAATAAAAGCATCCATGAAATTGTCAATATATGTGTTTCAATTCATAAATTGTCGTCTAAATTACGCAAATATGAAAATAAAACTCATATCTCATTTTAACAGATATATTTACCAAAGCTATACAAAAATATCTTAATATACAAAAAAATATATGTAATAAAATCGCCATTCGTTGAACCATGGCCTCCAGACGACTTCAGAATCATCAGCAACTCTTCTAGGCGGTCTCTTTGTGTTAGTAGGTGAACGTTGCTATACTCCTTGCCTTCAGTTCATCTTTGTTGTCATCTTTGTTGGTCTCTCGTTCAACTGCGCCCCAAATATAATAATCAAGGGGGTTGAAGTCTGGGGAGTTAGGCGGCCAAATGTTCTGTGGTCGGAGAAATTGTCTCACAGTGTCATGGTGCAGAATCCTGCTGCCGAACATATGCTCTTCCAGTAGCCGCCATCATGACACAGGGCAACACTTGATGTAGGCCTCCGTAATGAGTCTAAGGCCCTGTGAGGAGATGAATGGAGCTATAACGTCGCCACCACTAATGATCTCTAAAAAACAAAAAACAAAAAAAAAACATGATGCTGACGGGATATATCATCCACCTCTTTCCGAATCCTCTGCACTCTCCTGAATTTCAAACACTCTGAAATGGTCGTATTGGAGCTGCCGGTGCGAATGCCAAGCAGTACAGTATGCCGTTTCTAAATTTCTCGCAGACAGTGTCAAATTGACCCTACTATACTGTGCAGCAGAAAACATTAAAAGTAAACAAGGCGCATGCGCGAAATTAAAAATATAATATGGCGATAATTTACCAATCTAGGTATAGTTGTTTGGGGGAAGCGTAAATTCTCAATAGTGGCATGGATTATAGAGCTTTAATAACGTTTTTATTATATTTGGTCCTGAAAGTAAATCAGGCGTATACGTATACCTAAAGATTTGTTTTTGTAAAGTTCTCCGTGGAAGAGAAATCAAAGTTTACAAGGAAAGTGTTAATAGCACACGCATCACTGATGACCTGTACATATATTTCCTCCAGAATCAGCCAGCAATTATCTCATTCAAGGAGAGATTAATTTGTATAGGAGAAAGCGAAGCTCTGAATAATTCATCGGCAAGCATGTATCACGATTATCGCTGAAGATACGAACGCAGTAATTTCGATTTTGTATAATTCCTCGGAGAAGAGACTCCAATTGTAATATCAACCGTTCCCTTATAAGGTAACAGTCATCATTCATTTTCCGACAAATCAGCGCTCATCTCGGTTTTGAATTCATAAAAAATGTCTCTTCAAAAATTTTTTCAAGAAAATAGATTTTTATGTCCACTAAATTTTATCGCTCTTAAAGGTCTCGATCGGTGCATTTCATTCTTAAACTTTTGTTCAAATATCGACATATTGATTATGTCATTATTTTCTCTTCGTGTTACACGTGGTTTCAATTTTTATTTTTGCCGCCATTGAAAGCCCTCAAGTGATTTGGCTTCTGCTATTTGGTACAGTTCTGTGGTTATGATTCTGTTGAGCCAATCGGCAAATATGCAGAGTTCTATACAGTTGATAGTTTGCTTATATCTGGCTAATCGTGTTTAGCGCTATGCATTACATCCATACGAAAGTTTCGAAAAGCTTTAGTCATCGATAAGATGTATAAAATACAAAAAGGAAACGAAGATGGAGCAAATATATTGGAAAACTCTTCCACGGCGTAAGACGGATGCCTACAAGTGGCAAAGGGTGACTTGAATCCAAAGCATGCAGTCTCGAATATTTTGTCATATACGACTTACCGTAATATTTCGTCACTTACTGTAAATTTTACGTCAAAATTACGAATTTTCACTTTTCCAGTCATCAATCTACGCCATTTTCTGACACCTGCCATCAAGCAATAGGAAACTTATTTAAGCATTTTTTAAAATTTAAATAAAAATGTCTACGTCTCGTTAAAAGAGAAACTTAATTTGATGAATTGTGAACAAGATTAAACCAAAATTATTTCCTTTTCTTAAAAAGCAGTGAAAAACAACTTTTTGTGAGAGGTGTCTAATTTTCTCATGCAGCCGTTGAAGTAGCAAGTAGCTTGTATTGTTGTTGACAAACCAACAGTAATTGACGAAATATTACGGGAGGCCGTATATGACAAAATATTCGCGATTACATGACCTGAATCCAAGTCACACTTCGCCAGTGATGCCTACAATATGCAAGAATATGGAAAGACAAGAAATATTAATGTGCTTCTTCTTCTTCTTCTTCTTCTTCTTCTTATTATTATTATTATTATTATTATTATTATTATTTCCTTTGATTTCTGGCGTGTACACATTTCTTTCCGGGACCCACCCAGAAACCTAAGGTTAGAAATGGCATCATGACACTTTCCACTGATAAAAAAGAAAGAAAAAAAATATATAGATAAAGCCCTTCGTAAAGTGTGGGCTGTACTTGTAGGAACATTTTTTTGTATTACTTTGAGGCATGGAAGCCCATCAACTAGTCTATTGGAATCTTCTCCAACCAATCCTAGAGGTCCAACTACAACAGGGATTGTTGATGTTCCCAATGTGCCACATTTTTGAGATTTCTATTTCAAGGTCGTTGTATTTTGACAACTTTTTGAATATCTTCAAAGATACATTGCAGTCAGCAGGGACTGCCATATCAATAAGGAGGCACCGTTTTTGTTTGTGGTCTTTAATAACAATATCTGGGCGGTAGGCTTTCATTGTTCTGTCAGTGTGTATTGTGTAGTCTCATAGAATTGTAGCAGGTCCTATCACCGTAACCGGGTCTGGGTGGTGTTCATAACAGTTTCTTTCAGTTTCCTTCCCGTAGAAGTTGCAGATTTTCCAATGCAGATATTGGCCCACTCTGTCATGCCGGGCTTTATACGCAATGGGTGCCAATATCGTGCAACCCGATACAAGATGATCAATCGTTTCTGGATATTTATCACAGAATCTGCATTTTAGGCTAAGAATATTTTGGTATATGTGCATAATAATATCTAGTTAACTAGCATTGGTCCTGTATTATTATTATTATTATTATTATTATTATTATTATTATTATTATTATTCCGATATGTAACTTGCTAACAGTAACATATGGTGATCGCCCTTTGTTTCTTAAAAGTAGTAATAATTTAAACGCTTTTCTGATTTCATATTACTGTCATTTTATGACGTTGTCGCAATATTCTTAACATTTTTTTCTGTCTCACATTTAAATTTTCTATTATCTACAAGATGCCCATAATACGTCTTCTTATATATGGGCGCGTGGATAAGTGTGTTTGCAAGTATCTTGAATATATATCTTCGTGATTTTAATTTTCTTTCAAAACCTACGATAATTCGAATGGTCGAAGTCGATGTCGAAGACGTGTAACAAAACAGAATAAATGAAGAAAACAAAAAGCAGGAAACAAATAAAAATAAAACAACGAAAAAGAAAGAATTGAAATGAGACGTCCGATTCAGGAAATTTGATGGAATATCTATCTGACATTCAAATTGATATCAAGACATTGTCTGTACACTGAAAGAGAAGAAAGTTACAAAAAATTAAAGCTACATTGAGAGACGGAAGAAAACTGTAAAAAAGTTGATGGGTTGCTGTGAAAAAAAAAAAAACAACAATCAAATAACAAAACGAAACGAACTGAAGCAACAATAGAAAGATGATAGTAAAAATAAAAATGAGACGAAAAACGAATATGAATAAAGTAAAAATTAAATGAAGACTGCAACAGTGAAAGGATAAAAAATAAAAGCAACAATTTAGACGAAAACAAAATCTATTACATATGAATATACCGAAACGAAAGCTTATGCCGAAATTACATTTTTATTTCTTTATGATTTTGCTTCTTTTCCATTCACGAAAACCTCGAGTACAATAACTATGAATTGTAATCATTGATGAAAAGGAAATGCTACCAGTCTTCCTTGCAAATAGCTTTACACACACAGAAATCATCTCATTGGAACGATGCAGACAATGGCACTCTTTAGCGAAGCAGGAATTATGAGAAGAATGCAGTATATTTAAGTCTATCATTAATTTACCATAATAGCCATTAAATTCTCACGGGGGAAAGATACAAATAATGATAATTAATAACGTTGATTCTATCATGTAACAATTGATACCGGCGTAAAAGCATGACGAAGTGATTAGAAAGCAACACACGTAATCACTTACATCTATAATTCGATCCATGCTGGTTCTAAAAAAAAAACGAAACTTCTGGACTTGTCAATATAAAGTTAAGTTTATTAAAGTCAATGTCTATTATTAACATGTTCATTTAACTAAAAATAACAGAGAATAAGGCTGTTAAGTATGCTAGATTAATTCGTGCTGCAATGGCTAGAAAATATGTCGTTCTAGATCAATAACGAATAATTAATGAGTTACTTGGTACTTTATACATACGACCTTTGTAAATATCTATATTGTCTAGTAATCATGACGAAGTCATTAGAAAGGGACACTCGTAATCACTTATCTCTATAATTCGTTCCTTACTGGTTATAAAGAAGACTTCTGGACTTGAACAATATATAAGTTTATTAAAGTCAATATCTATTATTAACGTGTTCATTTAACTAACAAATGCCTGAGAACAACGCTGTTACGTAAGCTACGTTACTTCGTGGCTTGGAAACTTTTCGTGCTAGATCAATGGCGAATAATTAGTGAGTTACTAGGTACTTTATACATACGACCTTTGTAAATATCTATATTTTCTAGTAAGATAATTTTGTTGCGTGTGGATTATGCATTCAATTATTATTCCTTTTATTATAAAATAAAAGAAAAATGTTTTAGGTTTTGGTTAATGAATGATTACACGTAAATTTCTGTCCAAAATTCTGAAACGAAGATTTATCATCATTTGCATATTTACGTGCGGACTGTTGTCCCCATCCTTGTTGTTTTTATCACAACGCTTCGGTCACTGTGCCTGTGGTATTCATCAGGTGTATGTTGGTCTAGGTGACCTAAATGTTATTCTGAAATTAAACCTTTATTCAATCTAGAGTGTCTAGGGAAAATTTCGTCTGATTCCTTTTTTTTACTTATCAGTCGCGTTTACACTGTGTCAAGAATATACCAGTTCAGGTATTAAATCCACAGTTACTATCTCATCAAATTCGAACTCAGTGAGAAAAATCATGTCTACTCTAGAGTATTCTGATCGATAGCACGCTCTTCCAACTTTTCGATGTGCGCTAAAACCACCCTGACCTACAGCTTACCTTTTGGAGATGTTGGCGTCTGTCCTGTATTATCTTTACTCTGATCTATGGCAGTAAATCGGTGACCAATTGCGCCAAACAAGGCCGGAAGGACAGTTTTCGCATTCGTCGCATTCTCGATATCAAGTAGCGCGGTGGATTACCCAACACACAGGTCCTCACACACGCTGACATCCGTAGATCGAACCAGCCTCTGACAAATCTGTCGGCGTCCACATCCGACAGAAAGAGGTCTGCAAGCGCGGTATGAAAGCTTTGGACATTAACACAGAGGTCTGGAAAGATGCAACAACTAACCACAACAGATTTTGTAGTGTGCTCTGGAAAACAGTCAAGTTGCGGACAGCAAAATATTGAGATCTTAGCCATGGAAAAGAGAACAAGACGGAAAAAAAAAGTTTCTACATAAACAACTACATTCGATGCTTTTCTAGAGCATTGACACGACTTTACAACAGGCCGCTTTATACATTATCGACATCGACTGACGGAGGCCTACTGCTATTTACAATTCAATATGGGAACACTTTGCTTTTAATTCTACCCTTAATTTCTTCTCAAGCTGTAATTGTACGACGACCCCGTAAGAGCTTCTTTCATATCTGATACACTTGAGTACGAGATACGTGGAACATTGCTTTCCGGTATGGGTCATAACGCAAAGTTCGTAGGATTGATTTCAGGGCTTGAAGGAGACCCAATTGATTTTTCAAAAAACTCTGCATAAATATTTCTTGTGTAATAGCTCTGTGCGATAGCTCTGTCTTCAATGAAGACATAGCGACATCTAAATATGATTGACAATAAGAGCAAATTATATATTTTAAGTGTTTATTGGTAAATTCTGCTATTCACTTTCAGTCCTTCAATGGACGATTTTGTAACATCGGAAGCAACAGCTGCCCAGACCAACCTCTGTCGCTTCGAATATATTCTGAAAAACTTGGCAATATGCTCACGGTGAGTAATTGACCAGTCTCCATAGTGAAAAACCTCTCGTCCCTCCAAACAAACACTCTCTGCGGCACGCTGCCTTTCCTCCAAAAATTTATTTCATTGCCAAACAGTTTTTACATGCAGGGACTTAAAAATATCTGTTATCACTGAATCTTGTATCGTTTTATCCATAAATCCTCTTTCACAATAATCCTTAGTCATGTATCCGAATTATCATTATTTAGATATTAGTTTCGTCATATAATCTCACAAGGCGCCGGGTATTGTGTCCTCCAGACTTCAGCCGCTGCTTGTCGATCCAAGTAACATTCGGGAATTTCCTCGTTCATCTGACCATAACTAGGCATATTATATCTAGTTCTATTTTTAGTTCGGTTCAATTATTACTTAACATGTTTCGAAGTGCGTACTGTACAGCCGAGGAATTGAACTCACGATTATTATATCAGAAAATTAAATAACCAAAGCTTTAATCATCTTTTCTATGGTGGGGCAATCTTGTATAGAGAACTTGAAAAAATCATACAATACTTATATAAAAAAAATTTTCAAGAAAATGTTTCAGGAAAACAAAAAGAAGAATTTGAACATTTACATTCTGAAAACTAATAGAAAAATGGTTTTAGAAAAAGTCTTAGAGCAAGGCACAATATCATTATTATTAATAAGACCAAACGGATGCATTTAATTTTCTGTTCATGTCTCAGTTTGAACACTCTTATATTGACGTGAATGAAAATAACAAAGAAAAAAAATGATTATGATTATTCGTAAGAAATAATCAGATCGTGCATATTTTTCAGACAACTGTCAGCAGAACTGATGTGGGAAAAATGTAATAAAATCGATAAATAAAATTATGATAATGAATAATGTAAAAAATAAAATAATGAAATAAAATTACATAAAATTTAATAAAATAAAAATAAATTAATTTTCCCATGTTGCAAGTATTAAAGAAAGCAGTAAGGGTTTTAGGTCAACAGCGCGGATTTTATTATCCAACTTACGAAAAAGACATAAGTTTTCACTTTGCACATTCTGACGATAGCGTTTAAACGAGCTTTGCCGCCATATAATAAATTAAGTAATTTGATGGTTCCAACTCAGCGCAAAGCTGGCTTGATCTCGACCATGTTAACCATTGTTATGCTTACCTTATATCTATCATAGTTTATCCTTACTTAACCAAACTTAATTCTGAATCGAGAAAAGAAAACGGACATTTTTTTTTAAACCATTACGCCCCGAGCAAGGCGTGAAGCCACTAGGATGCAGTGGGTTGCAGAAGATTTGGAGGGAGAGCAGATAGGATTGATAGAAGAAAGGATGAGGAGGGGAATAGTGGGTAGATCAAGGTAACTGGAGGTGTCGATTGACATTACATTTGAATAGTTGGAGATTATAGCTCTCAGAGAAAACAGTAATTGGGAAGGGTGTTCCACAGGCGAGAGGTGCGAGGTATGAAGCTATTGGAGTAGAAGAGACGGCTACAGTGTAAGGGTGGGAGCGGGATGCCAGCCTCGTAGGGCGCTTGAATTCATGGAGTCTGGGAACCAGTGACCCAAGAAACATCACTAACCTTGTTTAACTAAAGTTACCATAAAAAGAATAAACAGTCCGTAGGAGAAACTGATGATTTTTCATGCTTTCTCTTTGTTTATCATATGTGAACACATGCACCAAAAATGCTCAAAACAAGCAACTTTAAAATACCAAACTGGAACCTAACTTCCATCGCTCATTTTTGTAATATTGCTGATTCGTACTACTAAAAATTATTTATTATTTTTAATATTTAATATAATTATTCGTCCCTAAGCTGCACAGGGCAGTGACATTTTAACGGTAAAAACCGTATTTTTATGAGAGGTTATCAGTACGATTATTGATTATTTCTTTCTGTTTTTCAGTTCGAAAGTTCAGCTTTTTGTTTAAAGCTAAAGCGTTAAAATCGAAGACAATTATGAACAATTTTAAAGTGGCTCATCTAATTCCGACCAAGAATTAATTACTCCTGATAGAAACAATTAGCCAGCAAATAATTCTTTCTTTCACAGTATAAAGCAAACCGGAAACGCAATAAGTATATATCGTAACAATTCTCGCGAATTAATAATTTTGGGAAATATTAACATATGAGTAATTTGTAAGCGTACATGAAAACTCTTTAAATATCTCATCAAAGGGTATGAACAAAACAATGAGGATGTGTTAATTTGAAACGATTATTAATAAGATTCCTGTATATACGAGAATACAAAACGGTTATTCGGGAAAATATACATCTATCACGAGTTTATTTATATAATATAAATAAGCCACTGATAGAAATTTACATCTGGGCTAAAAATGCAAATAATGTTAACTTTTCATCCCAGAAATAAAGACTGTAAATATCAGGGCCTTACCCTGGAAGATCTTAATGTGTGAAGTATGAAGGTTAGTATCTTGAAAGCCCTAATAGTAAACATAAGACCGCGCTAAAAATAAATCGTGATTAGATGAATTTGAAATTTCAGAAAATGAAGACAGTCTCTATAATGCTTCGGTAATCCCCAAGGAAGGGTAAAAAGATGTTGAGCGAGGTGCTGTGGGTTTAAAGATCCAGGACGCAATTCAATAACTACAAACAACTCCCAAAGAAAAAAATCCTGGTAAGAGTTACGTCAGAGCACAATTCTCCGTATACTTGTTTCAGTTTAGTTTTTTTTTTCTCCTAGACTGGTCGCCAAACAAGTCTTTCCTGCTAATATGATTTGATTATAGAGATAACTGTTTCTACATAACCGACTTCACTTAAATGGTGACAGTAATATTGGCAAAATAACTGGTGGAACGAAAACAAACTTAAAAATTTCGATAAAATTTATGACGAAACCGTAGAATAAAAATTCGTCTATACAGTAACTTTAGTAACTTTTTGTCGAAAATAGAAGCCCAGAGGGGACTAATGATAATTCATACGACTGTGCAGAACAGGGATAAAAAAAGGGAGGGAACAGATGTAGGATTTTAAAAACACGAATGATATTTTTAACAAAACTGCTTCGAACAGCGAAACGCCTTTGGAGGAGAAATAAAAAATTAAAAAAAATTTGAAAGAGCGAGGATCCAAAAAAAATAAAAATAAAATAAAGCATCCCCTCAGCGCAAAATTAAAACACTAAGAGAATCTTGCAGGCAAACCAGCTTTGATATGGTTACACAGAAAACCCATAAAATATTATAATGGAATTCGTAACAATAGCTCCCGGGAGAAATGAAAAGAAAACGCTGTTGAAAGAAAGCGAAAAACAAAACTGAACAAATAATTATTGCCGCGTCTGAGATGAAGAAATGGAAAATTCAAATGAATAATAAAAAAAATGTTTGAAAAACGAATATAAAAATGGCGTAGAGCAGTGACCGGGAAAAGTGCTAACATGTTGGTTTCGATCACGTAAACAAATGGTTCCAGTAATTGTTTACATGCTAATAAAATAAAGGTGAGAATTGATGAATTCAAAAATATCCAGAAAGACTTGTGTCTACCCAAACAATACCGTTGATGGATGCTGTGAATATAATGGTAAACATTTTTGAGAACTCGTCGCAACACATTATCAAGCGAGGTTCGAATTCCATCACGAAAACGAGAAACGGAGAATAATAAATCGATTCAAAACAGCATAAAATCTTTGCCCTACTCGGACATAGAGGGGATCTAAATTGAGATAATAGTCTAAAAGTACGCCATAAAATAGTTGTGTAAAGACAAATTGCTAATAACACTAAGTAAACTGGAAAGTACATAATGATCCAGTAAAACATAATTAGAGATGATTGCAAATTAGCAGAGAACGATTACAAGAATAGTCACTACTAGGTATAAAAGGTGACCCACTGATAATTGGGTAAGCGATTACATTTTGACCATAAAAAAAGAAGTAAACCATCAGGCATCTGTATAAAGAATACAAATGAAATCCAATGAGTCTAAGAGATTCAAACTGACTAACAATTCCATAGTAGAACTGGATCCGTTTCTAGCAAACTCGACGATGAAACATGCCATTAGTAGTGTTCGCTGTTTTCGCAGAGCAGGGTTGGTGCAAGTGTCGCCTGGGTCCACACCTCGAATCTATGATAAGGGGACCCACCTCTGCTACATCATAATTTTCATATCGTAGCATTCATATAAAATAAAATTTTTATTCTAATATAATTATGTACAATAATAGATCCTATGCAATGCAGATGAAATAATCAACTAGACAAATTAAAAACAAATACACTGTATCTAAATAGAAATTAGAGACATGTCATAATAGCTCAATATTTGACATCAAATTGTGATTGTCTTGTTAAAAGACTGCTATACCTTTAATTGTAACGTATATATATATATAGGTAGGAAAAATCATATGTTCATAAGGGTCACAAAGCACTTCGTGGGGCCCTACCAATACGCACTTCGGTCGGGGGGTTTGGGACTAGTACGCACCGGCTCTGCGAGGTTTTAAAAGTTTCTAACCAGCATGCTCTATTTTTACAAGATTCAGATCAGGCCCAAAATGTAGTGGCAATGCTTTCTAACTAGAAATTACCAAGCACATATACTGACAAACTTTGTTAACCCGAAGTGCAGATTCTTTATTAGATATCCAGAAACAATTGATTATCTTTTATTAGGTTGCACGATATTAGAACCTACTGAATATAAAACTCGGCATGAAAGAAAGGAATAACAAGTTCCCTGAAAAATATGCAACATTGACGGAAAAGAAACCGAAAGAAACTGGTATGAACACGGCCCAGACCGTATTACCGACATAGGGCCTGTAACAATTTTATGGAACATTACAATACACACAAACGGAACAATCAAAGCTGATCGCAGAGACATCATGGCCAGAGACCGCGAAAACAGAATGTGATTTCTTACTGACATGGCATTTCCTGCAGATTGGAATATTTCATTCGAGATCTTCAAAAAAAAAAAAAACTATGCAAATACAAGGATCTTGAAATGGAAAACTCAGGAATGTGGCACGTAAAGAGATCGATATTTCCATTTGTAGGTTGATTGGAAAAGGAACCGATAGACACATTGAAGGGATTCCTGATATCTCGAGATTTAAAGAAAGACAAAAAATTGTACACACAAGTACAGGTTTTGTTTAGGAAGGGCTTTATCTATGAAAAATGTGTGCGACGCAATTTCCAATTTTATGTTGGGACCCCGAAAGAAATGACTATACAGCAAAAATCTAAGAAAATAAAACAACCACCACCACCACAGCAACAACAAAATAATAATAATAATAATAATAATAATAATAATAATAATAATGATAATAATGTGACACATGGGAACATCAACAATCCCTGTTGTAGTTGGAGCTCTCGGATTGATTGGAAAAGATTCCAATAGACTAATTGAAGTGATTCCTGGACACCCATGCCTTAATGAAATACAAAAAAAAATGTTCTCACAAGTACAGCCCACATCTTACGAAGGATTTTATCTATGAAAACTATATGTTCTTTTTGTTTTTTGTTTGTTTTTAATTGGCGAGTGGAAAATGTCATGATGCCATTTCTAACGTTAGATCTCTGGGCGGGACCCGGAAAGAAATCTGTACACACCAGGAATCAAATAAAATGATAATAATAATAAACATAGCCAGAAAACTATCTTTACTCAAATATTCTAAATAACTCTCTAAGAAAAAATAAAACAATTTTATATCTCTGACTACTCTGATGGAATCGCCGTAATAAACTGTATTTTATAGCAAATGAAAATAAATAAATGTTATATTAATGAGGAATGAAGTGCTTATATACCAGGAAAATTTTAAGACTTTATACAAATAAAATGATTCTTACGTTGACGTAATTACACCTCCACACGAAACGGGGGTGGAGCTCTGAAATTTTAACGCATTTAAATGAATTGATTTATCTAAATAAGTGTTGAGAATATAGTCGAGATAATTTCAGTTAGTTTCTTTTTCTTTATGCTTTAATCCTTAAATATCATTAAGTATTATTGCTAAGTGTACCAAATTAGGATAATACAAGATTTGCAAAGAAATGTGAACTGTTATAATAACATAGATGTAAAATTAAGTTGGATGATCTAGCAATCAAATTCAGTTCTATAAACTTTCGTAGATTTCGTAGAAACTGTCGTAGAACTTTCGTAAATGCTGGTCAAACTCATGGTGGGAACAAGTAATGCAATTTATGTGTTATTTTGTAATAAAGAATTATTTTCATATAATGATCTATTTAAATTCCGCGTTGCAAATATATCTCGTAGTGTAAAATTCATGTTTTTTCTAATACATTGTTCTTGATATTTTATATATATATATATATATATATATATATATATATATATATATATATATATATATATATATATATATATATATATATATATATATATATATATAAAGAAAGAACGGTAAGATGTATAATCCGGTATTCTTATAGATATTTTTATTTTTACAAAATAGTGCTCAATGTAAATATACAGAGCATTAATATTATAAATTAATTGATTTGAAATAAGTTTTTTCGCTACACAGTTCTAACCATGTTTAAAAAATGGAAGCCAAAAGCTTCGAATTTAATTTTGTAAGTAAATTAAATTAAATACATTAGTTCCATTTCATCATCAAGCGAATTTTTGGAATAACTTATTTTTTAAATTACTGGGTTTCAAAGGCACAGCATAAAATCATAATTCACGTTTCCAAGGATACAGAGAAATCCATTCACCCAGACAAGGGGTGTTTATGTGTTCATTATCGCTGTATGTTGTTGTATCAGTTATTAGTTACGTTTTGGTGGGGTAGGGATGTATTTTTCAACGAATTCTGACATCCGTTCAATGCATGTCGTCTGGATTTTTAAAATAAAATAAATTGTTAACGGCAAAATTCTTACGGCATTTTTTCTGTTTGTGTACTTAAATATTTTTGGTGAGTGTTTATGTTAGAATACGTTTTATTTAACTACAATTTAAAAACTATTTTCACTTAAAATTTTTAATATACTATATGTCTTTTTAAAACAAGTAAACAGTATGTAAAATTATTTTCACTTCAAGTATAAGTATGTATATTACAAGGTCACAATTTTTAAAATTTATATTTAAATATTATTTAAGTAAAATTTATGACAATGACGACAAAAATAGCTAATTAATTTCTCTGTTTTAGTAAACTTTTATTTTTTACAAACCTAGTAGTATATAGTTTCTCATGTAAGTACAAAGGACATGGGTTATTCAATGGCTTACATCTTCTAGCTTTTCATATTAATTTCATTTTACTGTAGGTGTTTTATTGGATTCTTTTAAGTGCTTGTAGGAGGTTAAAATACGTTTTATTTAACTACAATTTTAAAAGATGTTTAGGTTAGAATTCGTTTTATTTAACTACAATTTTAAATACAACTTTAAAATATTTTCACTGTTAATTTTAATAGACTACATTTCAAATATATATATATATATATATATATATATATATATATATATATATATATATATATATATAGAGAGAGAGAGAAAGATCTGTATCTTTGGCTCTGCATGCCTCTTTATCTTGTTCTCAATCCTCTGTAACCCCTTGCGTGCTAGTGTCATTCCTACCTTGCTTGAGGGTGAAGAAATATATATATTAAAATATATATATATATATATATATATATATATATATATATATATATATATATATATATATATATAATGAATCCTGTGACCCATAACAACTTAGGGTCGTAGTGGCACCCCATCTACTGCAGCTACAGGAGCAGTGGTCTTTCCCGAGCAAGACCGCCTGACGGATCCTAAACACCCCCTCCAGGATGGCATGAATTTTTTAGTTTTCCTTCACTACACTGGTTGCCAACTAAGGTTATAGGTACAAATATGTGCTGCGAATATTTACTGATTTATGCGAGGAGACATTGTCTCATACTTTTCCCGAAGTTATTGGAACAAAAGAGAATATAATGAAGTCAAATTCTAAACCGGTCCTCAGATTCCTCAATCCGCTGCTATCCATTATACCACATGTTCCTCCTATATATATATATATATATATATATATATATATATATATATATATATATATATATCTGTTTCGGCAATGATGCGTCTGTTGTTATTGAAATGACACGGATTTGAAAATTGAGAACAAATTTCTATGCAAAACCAGCCTGATAAAATCATAAGTATTCATTAGATCTCTCCGCTGTAAAATATTCAATCGATTCAGGACGTCTAACATGATTGCTTGACATAAGAAAGCTGAACAGATAATGTAACGTTGTTCTTTTTTCTTTTTCTTTTTTTTTTCCATTCCAGTTGACCAGGGAGTAATGCTGAACGACAGCTAAAATACTTCGACCTGACAAAAGTATTGGAATGATTCTCGAATAAGAACGTGATAATTGTGCCCATCTCTCTGATTGTAATGAAAATTTGAGGAAAGGAAAATCAAAAAAAAAAAAAAAACAGAATAATCGGGACAAACTAGGTGAATTCATTACTGGCGCATTGATACAGAAGACGCTTATCTGTGATACGTTACGCGTGTCAAATGGCAGCCGCTTAGTGACATCACTCCATACAGTGACGAATGCGGCACCCAAATTCTAACCTAAACACCACTCCATTTACAGCACTTAAACGGTATGTTTACTTTCTTTAGCGGGATCCCACATGGCCCGGCCAGAGGCAAAATCTGCCTGCCCAGCAGATTACCAGTCCATGATACTGTTTCTCTTTTGAAATATATCTTTCCCAGACATAGAATTTTTCCAGTTCGTTGATTATCTACTCGCCTGGGACATAGATGCATCCGGTCCGTTTGAATCTGGAGTCCTAAAAATAACTTCTCCAGACAAAGGATTATCTCCATTTTATATGAAAGACCTTCCTTTTGTTTCACCTAACACTTTCCTTTGCTACGTAGATATATTTGAAATATATTTCTCCGCATAGGACACACGTGTATATATATGTATATTATAGTTTAGTGTCGTCTTAGTGATATAAAAGTCTCTCTGAGAACAAAGCATGTTTGTCATTCTTTTTCCTTTCAGCCATTCTGTCCCGCTTGTGCAATATCGGTGTTATTATATCATCGAGATAGTAATGCCTATAACGGGGAAATACAAATGGAGAATAAATGTTTCTACTATAGCTCTACCCGTTAGACTGGAAATAGCTTTGATATAAACAAAACTGTTAAATATTTTAGCAGGCTTGCTGTCCATGGATCTCTATTTACATCTGTAATATTACAACTACTGAGAAATGTAAACGAATATATATTTTTAATAAAAACTGGATAACTAAACGTATGTTTTAATAATCTAATATACGAGAGGACAATTTTAATTCAACCAGAGAAAATTGGCATCAACGAAAAAATAGTAACTTAAGCAGTTAAAAAAAAAAAGAATATTTCAATTATTCAAAATGCAGACAGATGATATCATCTAGTCAAATACGCGGGCGTTAATAATTGACGAAAAGAACATATCATGTCATTGACGTAAAAGTATAAGGAGACGACAGAGAGAAATTGATCGAAAAACAAAATTAGAAATAATTTTCAATAGCTTAATTTGCATCAAATAAACGAATGACAGTTGTACAGAGAATCGGTGTAGAGTTGACAATGGCTCTCATGGCATTCAATGAATTGTTGGAACAAGCAAGAAACTGAAATAAAAGTCAATAGAAACCACGCAGACGCTAAAGGCAGTGAAGTTATTGAAAAAGACTATAGAGTTCTGGAAAAAAATAACATGTAGACGCTTTGTCTCAAGCCATTCCTCTTAGAGAATAATGGTAAAAAGGAACAAGGATGGGGATGTGTTGTCTGTTACTACTACTATTGTTATCTTTTTTGCTAATACTACTAGTAGTCATCTAATTTGATTACAATTGCTATTCTTAAGAGTTTGAAGAAAATAAATAACTGTACAAATAGGAAGGGAATAAGAAAAAGGTGAGGGAATAGGTATAACTGAAAACAATGACTGAACGAGAAGAAAAAAAGAGAGAATTTCCAAAAGAGAAAAAAAGAGAAAAATCTTCAATGAAGAACGTCATAGATAGAAACAGACTGAAGAAAGGACGTAGAGGAAGTGATAAATAGATTACAAAATAAGTACAATGTGAAATACTTAAGATGAAAAGAGATTTGTAAAAAAAAAAGAGATAAATAATAAGATAAGAATAAAAACGAATGTAAAAGGAAAGAAATGTTATAGAAGATCACAATAGGAAAAGACAGGACGAAACGGAAGAACAAGTAGGAAGAAAAAGACGAACAATTTAATTGAACATAATTACAATAATAATGCGAAAAAAAGGCGCAAAAAATACAACTCTAAAACCGCCAAAAATATAGAAAGTTATTTAAAGCGGAGTTATCGTTCTTTGAGCAAAGGAAGAGAACTACATACTGAATGAAAAAAAGTCATCAATAGACAATCTTTGAAAAAAAAAAAAAACATTACAAATTATGAAGTGCTACATTTTCAGGAGATGATTTTATCTATTCTTCGAATTAACCACAAAAAATCCCGTTGGCTTCTGTGCCAAAATTCTTCAAGTTCTTTTTTGTTAGAATAATTTTCTTTACATGGATTTTTAGCCTAATCTAAAATCATTGAGTACTGATCGTGTACAAACCAACTTACGCTTACTCTCTGCCGGGTATTTCAAAACACAGATGTCTACACGCGCACATACACGCATATATGTGTATATATGTAGACATTGTGGTTATGAAATCGGAATTGCATGTGTGCCTGTCTGTTTTTACAGGTAAATTATTATTCAGACCAAAGGAAAACTCTTCTGAAAATCGCTGGAGGCGCAAAAACTTGTCACCATTCAATATATATATATATATATATATATATATATATATATATATATATATATATATATAGACACAGACTATATTTTCAAACGCTCTGTATACGATATTGAGGACACTTTGTGCATTGCTGCCAGATATTTTTAACCATTTCAACTCAAGCAGGTCAATAATAGCTAATATGATGCAAGGTGTTACTGGGAGTAAATGAAACGAAGAGAACAATACAAAAACAGGATTTAAGGAGACAGGATATACCAATTGATATTGCGTTTAAACATCTCAGCTACCATAAAAGCAAGAAGCCGGGGGAAATTTCCACATGCAAGAAGTACGTGGGAAGAATCTATAAGAATAGACGTTATGCAATTTCAACAGTAAAATTATAAAATCTAGCTTCCGAGATAGCATTGTAGTTAAATCAGAGGTAACAGCAAGGAAAGGTCATCAGAATAATTACAGCGAAAATATTTATAGAAAATCTATAGAAGCTATATTACGGCGGTGGGAAAATAGCTGAATTCAGGATACCAGGCAAGCACCGATAACATTACAGATTCTTCTTGTATTTTGAAAAGAATCTCTAGATGGGAGACAGAATACCCAATAACACATGTGACAACAATACTCAATGATGTGTGTTAGTTTTATAAATATGCAATATAGATTCTGACGATAAATATTTTCACATACAACATAGGGAAGCGACTTTACGAACAGTAAAATAGCAATTAATTCAATATAATAATTTAGCTTCTTGTGAGCGGAAACGTGAGATTAAAAGTTGTAGTGAGTTGCTCTCCAGGAGGTTAACACCTGCTATGGAAGGCAAAAACGACATCGTTCTTTAAGATGATTAATAGAGAGTAGTTTCATTTTAGAGACATTAGAATGAAAAAGCCAGCTCTTGCCACAGATAACAACAGGTCATTTTCAAAATCGCCAGCCAATTTGATTTTATCGAAACTCTAAGATTTACTAATACGACGGTTGTAAATAGTTGTGTCTTCAGTATAGAAACCGATTTCGGGAACCAATCACTGGCTTTCTTTATGGCATTTCCAACTATATTATATATAAGATCAGCTTAGTTAAATTGTAACAGCGGTTTGGGGACTTTTCAACATAAATCCCAAATGCATTTCCTGAATGTCTGTTTCAAGAAAGCAATTCAGAGGATATCTAAAACATAAAAGATTTGGATAATAAATCTAGTGATCAAAAGAAAATTCTTCTTTCTCTTTCTATGTTCTATGTCTCTTCGGTATGTACCCGATTGTAGGAGTTAGCGACTACTCGCCTCGTTCCCTTTTTCATTTCTTCATTTCAGCGACTACAATGTAAGCTCTTTTAGAAGATCCGCATCTTCCCATTTGTGGGAGACGCCATGAACATTATACACGCATACACGTACGTACGAATATTCACTAAAGAACAGACACAAATGTTAACACACACATACAAATGTTATTGTCTATATCCATTGTAAAATTGTTTTGTTTAATATATATATTATATATATATATATATATATATATATATATATATATATATATATATGTGTGTGTGTGTGTGTCTTGTTTGTCTTCTTTACATATTCAGTTCGAATTAACTTGCGTCCGGCAATTTTCTTGTAGTTGGACCTTTTAATATTCTACCAAGTCATACACACGCGTTTCTATTACAACAACAGACAAATCCACACAGTCCTGTACATGACCATGCTTCTTCACAACTTATTCGTTGTAGCTCTTATTCTGGCGGGATTTTTCTCTATCCCTCCCAGTCCCCTTATTTTTCAGACATTAATACAACCTTGTTACGTAGTGTTGTAATCTTGGGAAGGTTACTGAATAGAATAATCGCACGCAGGTTTTTAATGAACGATAATACTAGGTACAGGAACAACATATATAAGATTCGACAGCGGCGCGTAGAAGTTGTAGTCAACTGCTAGAAGTGAGTCAAGTGAATTCCACAATGAATCACGAACTATAGGATAACTACCAACCGGGCTACGCGGTCAGATGTCACACAAAGACGAATTTAATGAGGGTCGTCCGCGTCCGTAGGCCCGGCCAAAGATTTCCCGTAGACCTTCTGTAAAACGGGGTCCGGTAGCTGTTTCCCGAGACAAAACTCTGCCCTTTGACATAGTCTCCTCTGGAGATCCTCTCTGAACGGTGGGAGAGAGTTTGACCAGCACAGCTTGAAACGAATCTCCAACCGGAGAACATCTATCAACCGCCCCACGCGGTCAGATGTGTCAAATTTTGACCCCAGTTTATGGGGCTTGACTATTTGCCCATAGCTTGAACCATAACAAGTGCTACCAGCCCGGTCGGAGTGAAACAAGGAACAACAGCCATGAAGAGGTGATTCCAGGTTCCTGAAAGACTCCTGATCAGAGTCTCTGCTACCGGATGTAGTTTATCGTCATAGGACGAGTAACAGATATATATATATATATATATATATATATATATATATATATATATGCTCAAATACGGAAGTTTTACCAATATTTAGAATTCGGCTTTTCAGGAGGAAAATATATTATGTGATTTATGATTCATAAGAAATACAAACGTACGAAGATTTTTACAATGACAGCTGTGGCAAAGAGATCGCTTGTTCAAAATGGATAATTGAAAAGGGCAAAACTTGTTTAAGATTATATTACTCGCGATTATCCAACCAACTCCTAATGCTCAGTTTTCTTAGCCGAAATTAAGTCAGTGCTCACGAAAAGCCAGTGTACGAAAAACTATCGTCAATACACTTTAGTTTTTCGAGAAGGCAAAAGGGGTCATTTTTTTCTCAAAACATTTGAATAATTAGTTTTCCTAAAACTGTCCATTCGTTCGTTATACTAGTCACAACCCTGAAACGACAATTTGTAGTAGCAAAATATACTCTATGAAAAACGAAATTTCAACTTGATTCTCTCCTCCTCGGAGATAGGTTGCATCTGTCACGTAGTGTACGCTAAAAGATAAAACATGTCACAGCGAAAGACAATTTAATATGAAGCTTCCAGGATAGAACCTAGAGAAACAATTAAACAAAACTGATCCAGGTACGCGTGGGAATCCGACCACATTCGAACGGGTGAATAGCATCACATTGTGTTGAAGAATGTTCGGACATGATGGACATTACGTGGGGGGATATTTTCTGTATTTTTCTTTGGGATGTTTTCCTTGAAGCTAACAAGGATTCTTCTTGTGAAGAAGCGGGGAAAAAAAACACTTCAGGGTTTCTAAAACGGCAGATGTCGTGAAATCCCAGAGATCTTCAGGTTAATTATCTCTCGGAGAACTAGCGACATCCAATTTGGATTCCAAAATCTCTTGGCAGTCCACCCATGTTTTCTAATTTTGGAGAAAATGGAATCTGAAGATCCTAATCGCTGCATATCCATATGCGCACGCACGCACACACACATACACACACACACACACACGCATACAAACACACATGAACACACCCACACGAATGCACATACACACACACATATATATGTGTGTGTGTGTGAAACAGATAGAGACAGAAAGAGGGAAAGAATTTGAAAATTGAGATAGGAATGAACACTGCATGGTAACTGATTTTTCACGCATGAGTGGGTGGGGGGGTTATTTTACGATTTTTATTTCGTGGGTCGACGGCTGTGCAGCGATGTCGGATCCGCAAACCTTTCTTCAAATATAGTTAACGCTTAACGCGCGACAATTTATCGAGTCGTTTGCACTTTCATGTCAGAGAATGTTTTAACAGATTTCCGCTTACCTTATCTGTAACATAGAAAATGTTAAGTATATTAAGAGAGAAATTCAAACTTTAATGCAACACAAGCAACATCTTTCTCTGATTGCGAAAGAAGGTTTTACTTTCGCAATCATGGAGTCAATTTGTGTTTTTACTCGAATATTTATATGTACATGTCAGTGATGCATTGTGGGGTATCTATTGTATCGCATTGCGGGATAGCTATTGGATTGCATTGTGGGCTATTTATTGCATTGCTTTGTGGGCTATCTATTGCATTGCTTAGTGGGCTATCTATTGCATTGCATTGCGGGATATCTATTGGATTGCATTGTGGGCTATCTCTTGTATTGTGTTGTGGGCTATCTATTCTATTGAATTGTGGGCTATCTATTCTATTGCATGTGGGCTATCTATTGTATTGCATTGTGGGCTATCTATTGCATTGCATTGTGGACTGTCTATTGTATTGCATTGTGGATTGACCATTCTATTATTCTCACGGTTACCTTGCTGGTTGTTAACTCTTTCGAATTATTTTAGGTGCTAGTGATTGGGTCGAATTATGGATCCGAATGTAGTTTTTTTGCTATTTATATTGTTGTGGTTATTTTTTTATTTATTCTTTTATTGTAGATTATAATTACTACGTTTTCCTGCGATTATCTGCAAGTTCCTGGTTTGTTAATTTGTTTATTATTTACTTAGTTTATTTACTTATTTACTTGTTTGGATTAATTTATTTTGTTTTTGTTTATTATATTTTTTATTTTTATTTATTCCTGTTAGTTTGGTACTAACCTGTTCGACGTGTGGAGAGACTGGTCACCTCTTTGTTTCCTACCTAGAGAAGAAGCCTTCTGAAGTTCTGGCACGGGCCAAACCAAATCCCATATATTATAATTACTTTCCTTATATGTGTCGGTTCTTTTAATATTTCATTATTTCCTTATAATTTTCTTTTACCTTACTAAGACATAAACATCTAAGCAACTTAGTTCATTAACGTTAAGCATTAAACTTATCTTGGCTATGCGAAAACAACGTCTTTAATATTAAATTTTAAATCCTTATATTTCTTTCATTATTTTTTTTTAAATCTTTCTACTTTTTTATATTTTTAAAAGATGCTACAAATCTACATGGCATTTACTACACTTTTTGTAAATTTTATTTTTAGGCTACGTAGCAGCGTTTCTCACATAAGCCATTTGTTTACTTTTATCTAGCCCGAAGAACTGTAATTCAGCGTAACTTAAGTCGCACTCCAGCACGTAGGTACTAGTATATTCAATATATGTAATTAGACATTTAAGTCAACACCAATAGGCGACATTTTGTTTTATGCTAAACACAATCGTCAGGCCGTGTGCGTTGTGTTCTTGCTCGCCATTTTGCATATACTGATCAGTGAAGCATTGTGAGTAGTCTTTTGCATTGTGGGTATTATTCTAACGCTCATTTACATCGGTGTGCTTCGTTAAGTTGTTTATTATTTACTTAGTTTATTTGTTTGGACTAATTTATTTTACTAAAACGACATTATCAGAACAGAACAGGGATGATTATTATAAATTTAAAGCCAAATTTTCTAAAATTCATCAGATTACAGAGAATATTTTCTGAAATTTTTAAGATTACTGAGTACTTAAAAAATTATTTATAAAAGGCGTACACAATATATTCAATTATTTTTTATGAATAAAATCCTCGTATAACAATATTAGATGAACATCAATCTCTCATAAAGCCGTAAACACACGAACAGATTAAATAAACATTTAGCTACTGGTTAACAACTGCATTTTTACAATATTTTAACTTAAAGTAAATAATATTTGTTTAAAAAATCAGATTAATTATACTTTAAATCAGCTAATATCCATCAAATAATTTTTCAGAGAAGTATATTTTGTTTTTGATATATTTTTTCAGACAACAATGGCAGGAGTACGTGTGGGGACGGCTACCAAAATTTATACAGAAACACCTGGCCCGATACCGGTTTTGTTACTCGAAAGAGATCGCTCAGGATATGTCAGACCTCTATCGAGATCAAGAAACGTCAGGAAATTCTGGTTGCAACCGACATTGAAGAATTTGCCGGTCGCCCGAAGAGAAAATCGTCAGTGAAACAAGCAGTGGACAAGGGAAAGTAAATCTTGCATATTATACATCCGACAATTTAGTCATATATTATTTTGAAAAAAATGGAAAACCAAAATTATTCTTTTTTCACATACTATTGGAATATTTTTGGCATCAATCAAATGGGACAAATTTTCCTGAGACACAATCTTTGCTCCGACCATTAACTGTGGGATGTGTTCAAGAGTTGAAACAATAAAATCTAATTCGGGTGGAAAAAAAAAAAGACGCTTGAGTGCTAAAAACATTTCGGGTGGACGTACTTCAAAAATTTCGCCAACTAGAAATTTCTTTGGAACGACTTCTAGGTTTTTTTAAGCGTTTCACCCTAAGCAAGGCGGGAAACCAGGAGCACGCAAGAGGTTACAGAGAGTTGAAGCGAGAACAAATAGGAATGATAGAGGAAAGGATGAAGAGAAGGATAGGTGATAGAAGAGGGCATTTGGAGACGTCGATTGACATTACATTTAAATAATTGGAGATTATAGCTATCAGGGAAACAAGAAAAAAGAAAAAGGAGTTCCACAGGCGAGAGGGGCGAGACATGAAGATATTGGAGTAGAAGAGACGGCTACATTTAACAGTTTCAATAGTGAACGGGTGAGAGCGATAAGCCAGTCTAGTAGAATCGGGCTAAAAATGACCGTAAAATGGTAGTATTAGTTAATACCGAATACGTCTTTATAAGGAAACCCTTAATACTACCATACAATTACCATATATTTATAAAATGAAAACGAAAAGGACATTTATAATTACAATCAGAAAGACACAAGTGAAATTCTAGAGCCCGTAATGAGAAATGAGGGTTTGGAGTTTAAGAACTCACATTATATACTGACGGCAAGAGAGGCGGATGAAAGCAGTGGATAACCTAAAATAAAGAGCATTGCTAGTGAGTAAAAAGGAAATGAAGTAGGGGAGAGCTATGATCGCCCACGTCCTGAAGATCCACGGCACATTGAAGAAGAAGAAAATATATATTCGTCATTCCACAGCATTTTACTCGTCGATTCCTCAGATGTCCAAATGGTGCTACAGGAAGATAAATCCAAAGCCTGATGCCGAACAGTCCGCAGATAATTCAGGAGGTACTAAAGTCGGCGCTTGCATAGTACTGCGAAGAGAGAGTAGACCCTCATACCTGAGGAAATCCAATCTTACATGGATAGGTTATTTAAATTAGCGGATAGGGCTGTAAATAATATGTCTACCCACTCTCCGTTATTTTTAGGCTCAGCTAGGCACTTTTCCAAATTAGACTAAAAATCCGGATAATGGCAGATAGATCTACATGAAGAAAATAAGGAAAAATCTGCATTCGCGCGTCATTGTGGTTTATTCCACTTTAACGTTATGCTATTTGGACTGGTGAACCCGACCATTGTATTTCAGGAATTAATATCCAGCGTTTTATTTTTTTGTTTGTTTGTTTGTTTGTTTGTTTTTACAGGGAGGAGGCACAGTAGAGCAATCGATAGCGGCTCGGATTGACGAATCGGGGAGCCGAGTTTGAATTCCAGTCGAATCCATTACATTCATTCACTTATGAATCCTCTTCTTCTCCCCTCCCATCTATGGGTAAATATTAGGACAAACCGTGTTCTATAACCTTGGATGGCAACTGATCCACCACAGAAAGAAATGGCAACCTACTTCGGGAAAAATCTGCCTCGTCAGTCATGTATCGAAAGAAACATGATCGCCTACGCATGCATCACGCATGGC
>CAHIKZ030000350.1:365000-402500 GCA_903632075.3 Acanthosepion pharaonis
GAGAGATAGACACATACATATGTGTGTGTGTGTGTGTGTGTGTGTGTGTGGTGGACTCTTACGTCTTATTCGACGTATGACGGTCAGGCACCTCAGTCCCTAGGAACCGACAACCGGACACCAGCACATATGATTTGATTGCAATGTTGAAGGCTTTGTGCAGAACCAACCACACTTTTTGAAAGAACG
Organism: Acanthosepion pharaonis; assembly: GCA_903632075.3. Classification (NCBI taxonomy): domain Eukaryota; kingdom Metazoa; phylum Mollusca; class Cephalopoda; order Sepiida; family Sepiidae; genus Acanthosepion; species Acanthosepion pharaonis. The sequence continues at coordinate 365,190 of CAHIKZ030000350.1, forward strand.
TGTACAGAGACTTGGTGCACTACGTGCCATAAGGCCCACGGACGACCCTTCGCTGGTTTTGAATTCAGATTAGTCCTTCTCCTAGATCAGTTGCGATTAAAGGCTAAAGAACCCAACTCTCCCCTTCCCCAGCCCATGCTCGTATCCACTACCCCATCGTGCCTATATATATATATATATATATATATATATATATATATATATATATATATATATATATAAACGTAAAGATAGGTATATACAAACAATTTAAGAAAGATAGCTCGATTGACAGACAGACGGATAGATAACTAGATAGATATGAAAGAATTAAAAACGATACTGGAAGGTTTCGTTTGACGCGTTTTATCCTTTAGTAATTCATCAGAATAAAACATTGATGAAAAAAAGAATCTAAGTGAAATCGGCCAGATTTATATATATATATATATATATATATATATATATATATATATATATTTCCAGTATCCATCATACGTACGCATGAGTAGTTGCACCGGCGCAACAAATCTCGTACGATGAAGTCCACTTTTCCATTTTGTCATGCGTTTTTCCCCCTTGATATATATATATAATATATTGTTATATATATATATATATATATATATATATATATATATATATATATATATATATATATACTTATCTCAGTTATATAGATAGATATGAACAAGTGTAAATTGATAGATAGATAGATAGATAGATAGATAGATAGATAGATAGGTAGATAATTTCCATGATTTAGTGCTTATTTTGCCGATAATGCTTATTCTCTGATGAATAGCATGGAATCGCCTGGACGGATATTTTCACATTAGACCATTCCAAAATCCTATTGATTAATTCTCATGAAGGAAAATGAATTCTTCATCACGCTATTCTGCCTTTTTCGTTTTTATTTTTCGTTCACTTTTTTTTTCTCATTCTTTATTATTTCTGAAGAAGAAAAACGAAAATGACATACTGAAGTAATGATGGTAAAATATCCGACAGCCAATGAGTAAGAGAGACGCATACACACACACACACATATTAATGCATCCGCAAAATGCTTTGTTAGTGACTTAGAAGGAAAAAGGCAAATGAAGAAAATGTGAATAAATATTTTTGGTAATGTATTGGGCCGATGTTTGCGTTCAGCACGCCACCTATGGGCAGAATCACGCGAAAAAAAAAGTATTGTTGATTTAGAAGAAACTGCATTAACGTAGAGCCGAACTGAAATTCTCATCACTTATAGACGGACATATTTAATCATATCCGCACGCATGCGCTGTATTAGCAGGTTTAGTTCGATGCTCATAACAGACATCTGGTGTGAAAATTATATGAGGCCAAAGCAAGCTGTGTGTTACGAGTCGATCTATGCATTGAAATAGGTATATATTCATTACGGACTTATATTTCATTAGTGCAGGTGGTCAGTTTTCGAATGTACGCAAAAGCCAAGTATATTATTAGAGATACTCAAGGTCAAAAATCCACATACATGATGGATTGACTACAAAAATCACCCGACATATACTTGGAAAATTAACGCAATACAATCTTTCTTTTTCCCATTTTTAAACGTGAACGTTCAGATGGAGTAAGGCCACTGAATTAGGCCTACACTTGCAATGATAACTTCAGATAACAGCGTCCTGGGTAAGACGTTAAATTACATCCGAGTCCTGGATAAGACGTTAAACTACGTCCAACAGCAAAGCCTCTGATGTTTTGAGGAGCGTGGAACCGCCTCTTCATTGCTGGTGTTCCCAGGTCCACCCTGACCCGGGGTGGTAGCAACTGTTAGGGTCCCACCTATGGGCAAATAGTTAACTATTATCAACAATACTTTTTTGAAAGGAATTATTACCAGTGATACAATTTTGAAGGAAGTATATTACCAGAAACAGATTTTTGACAAAACAAAATATTACCAGGAATAAGAGATTTTGTCTGCATTAAGTGGCCCTTTGAGGTTGATGTGCCGTAAAACCAAACGAAACTAAACCAAAGAATACATACTCTATTCGTAGGAATCTATCCTAAAAATAAAAAAACAAAATAAACCAAACCAATCTAAACCAAAGAATACATATTCTATTTATATGAATCTATCCTAAACATGTTGTCGGCATTAAATAACCCATTGAGGTTGATATGCTGTAAAACAAATTGTACCAAACCAAACCAACATTAGGAAATCGGCCGAAAACATAAGAAACATTACTAAGATGTATAAACAACAGGAATCTGTTGAGATCTATGCTGCTGCATGGCTTGAATGGAGACCACAAATAACCCAGTCAGACCCACGGTTTATCTCATAGCCGAGGGAAATTGTTCGCTTCATAGATTTCTCAGGCATATCTGCGCGAAAGTACAAGTAGGATTCGAAATCTGCACACCGATTTCTCGTCTCGAGTCACTAACCATTCCATCTCCATAGATTTTTATCAGTGAAAATCGAATGTCCAGCACAATGGATGACCTGCCAAATCAGCTTTTTTTTATTCCATAGCAAGTTTCCTTTCGTTCAAACGTATAGAAATGCGGCTGCACGCAATATGCTGCATCGAAAGTTTCGTTCAGTGTTATCATCTTGAGTTCGAATCACTACTGACAGGACACGTTATCATGTATACTGATGATTTATTGAAACTTACCGCCACATTAGACACCAGAACATGCCACATGGTTAACTGGCTAGACTATTTCACTCAGCATTAATATCGTTAGAAGTGAAAATTGATAAAATATGTCCTACGGTTTGTCTGCTGAAGAAACCATTGTTTAAGAATTGATGTTCCAACCTAAATATGTTTTTCTCGTTCTTTTATCTATCTTCTGGCGATTACATCTTTTTGTTATTTACATTCCACTGTAGGGTGTACATTTGCCCTTTGCATATGTTTGTATACTTTTGAATCACCTGAATGATTTTAAAGGAAATTGTAGAACTGCATTAATGTGATTTGTACTTGAGAAGGAGATGCAATAAAACTCTCAGGTTTCTAATTAAAAATAAGTGTTTAGGAAAGTTGGTCTGAACTGAAGAGCTGTAAAAAGATTAAATTTTTTGTTTAGCTCATTTCGAGTACATTTTCACATTTTCGATGCTGATAAAGGATTAATCATCTTAAAAACATAGGTATAGTCGTCTAGATCATTGTTTTCTAATAAATACTAGGACAGTAATGTAAAAAAAAATCCGTTCTAATGGTGTGTCGCCTTGATGTAATAGGACGGCTTGCATGCTTCAACGACCCCCAGAGCTATGTGAGGCGGACTCCGGCCCTTAGAAGTTGCAAACTAACTCAACAGTTTATTGGGATAAGGAGTCAGACGAAAGACACATCCCGCTCCTCAAATAAAGGCGACAAACTAATGACCTAAAAATATCAACAATCCAAATCATTTAAATAAGAGAAGTGAGTTAATGAGAATCTGCTTACCTAGAACTAAAGCACGTAGACCCAGATTCATATAGCCTAGTCTGGCCCAGGTACCAGAAATATTAGTATTGATATTATAATTTATTTCTATTAATATTTTAATATTTTATGTTTGCTATCTTTAATTTATAACTATTGTTATTATTAGACTGTATTGCATTTAACATTTATGCTAATTTAAATTCATTACAATTATTTTATTATTAACATTTTACTATATAACAATTGTTATTGTTTTTATCTTGTTTTACTATTAGTTTTACTACTAAGAACGTTTTTATTATTATCATTATTATGTTTATATATCTATTAATTAATTTATTTATTATTATATGACCAATACTTCGGTTGAAAAATGCTAATTTAATTACAAGAGAAATCAATCTTCGAACGTGTATAGGAATTAATTTGATTGCCAGATCATCCACCCTAATTTTTCGTCTAGGTTATCCGAACAGTTTATGTTTCTTTTGTAAATCTGCTATTAACACAATGGGGCGAACTTAACAAAGCAGTAATATAAAAGTGGACACTGAGATCAATAAGCGTTTGGTGTTGATCTCAATGTTCACTTTTATATTTGCATACGTAGTATCTTTGATATCAAGCACTTTAACTCTTACGTATAGCATACCTTAAAAATATAATTTTATCACACACACACACACATATATATATATATATATATATATATATATATATATATATATATATATATATATATACACGTGTGTGTTTTGTGTGTTATTCTTTAATTTATACTTTTATCCATTAAAATTTTAATTTTTATTTCATTCTATATATTTGGTTTCGTGTTTTTTTCCTTTGATTCACCATCTGGGTTCTTGGGATACAATACGTTTTTAGGTCTCTAATGACGTTTGTGTCAAGATATGGTCATATGGAGCACATTTATAGCATTTCGATTCTTAAGTAAAATCAGTAATAATTTTTCTGTTTTAATGCTTGTTTTCTTTCCCATCAGATTGTCTAATATCTATATGTGTACATTTTCTGTTGATGTTCTTTACATCAAATCCAGAAAAGAATTAGGCACGGAGGATCAAGAATATGAGATTATATAATCAATAATTAATGAAGATGTTATCTTGATTAAATATATCAGTTAACCCCAAATCATTATTTTTTTAATTCAATTTTAAAATGTGATAGATATTTAAAATCTAATATAATCTTTTTAAGCCTCTAACCGTTATTATCCTTATCAATACTGTAATCGAAGTGACATTGCAGACATTCTTATTTTGCTGTCGATGCGTTTTGAACAACACTATTATTGTTGACATCTCTTTGCCTGCGTATTGTCATCCCTCGTAACTTGCTCATTCATTGAATTTTCGCAAATTCTGCTATTCCGTTGATTATAATTACTGCAGTATTTGGGATTGTTTCGTTGATCTTAATACTGTAACTTCTCAATGAGTGTTGAAATCACCGCTGACAACTTTGCAACTTATCTGAAAACTAGTATTACAACTAATATTATTAATTAATTTTTCCAACCAGATAGTGTTGAAACATTTGTTCTTGAGTGATCACCAGAATTAAACGAAATAAATAGGATACCAAGTGCATCTACGCTACCCGCCTGGTCTAGTAAGCCAGTTATGGATACAATCCTGCTAATTATACCAAGAAACTACGTTGATAATGTAGGTGATCTGGATTAACAATTCGTAAGACTTACCTGGATTTGAGTGGGTGGGCGATTTATTTTAATTATTTATTGACTGTACCGGAATGTAATAATTAGTGACTTATAGTAGAGATTAAGTGAGATTTCGTCCCCTAAATACTTCAACATTCATCTCAGTATTGTAAATGTTTTCAATAATGCTACCAACCCGAACGTTCCAAGCATTTTCCTAATTTCCTCTTCCACCTGTCTTTCTCCCAGACTGTTCTACATTGTATCTAGAGTTGCGATAAAGGCGAGTATGATTTACGCACGAATGTTCGACCCCTTTTTTCAATTCTCTAGCAAGGTGATCATTATGTTCACATTCTAACATATCTCAGTCGGAAGATTAAATCGATTTCCTGGAATGTATTATTTTGTTCAGATGTTACATAAATTCGTTAGGTTTTTATAAATTATTTTAATATATATTTTTATTATGAGTTCTGATGAATCATTCTATAATCTATTTCCCTTCATTGGTTACGACGTCCTACCAACGATCCGCTAATAGTTCAATGCCTTGAAGACAGATATCGCTGTCTTGATTCCAAAAATCAACTAGCCACCTTTTAAACTCTACATCGTTGTTGAACGAAACACCCCTTAAAATGTGAAAAAGCGCTCAAAAATCAGGTCATCTGGAGAATGAGGTTAGTGTGGCGGAACTCCCCAACCGAGCTATTTAATTGCATATTTGATCATGTTAGCGAAGTGGGAGCGAGCATTGTCATGTTGAATAAGCACAATGTGTCGCCGGTCAGGTCTTTTCAGTGGAATTGCCTCTTTGAGGTTCTTCATTTGTTCAATATACAGCTTAGCACTGAAAAGAGAAATTGTTGAACCTGCACATTCTTGCCTATTTGGCATTCCATATAAAAGTGGTGGCTAATCTAAAATGACATTTCAGATACCTTAAACAGGATGAGGAAGAGTTACAAAGCAAAAGAAATGATACGAGAGATTATTGTTGGAGATCGTTTCAGAAAATCAGGAAAATCAACGAAAATATATATATATATATATATATATATATATATATATATATATATATATATGAAGATATATAGTCTTAGGTTGTCTTATATTTATGGGATAAAGTGCTCAATATCAGAGATAGAGCGTGTGTAAATATAAAACAGAACAGTGAAGACAATACTTAGATGCGACAGGCTGTTTCATGCTAGACGCAATCGTCAGGCCACGAGTGCTGTTATTTTTCTCGGCTATTTATATATAGTTTAGAAAAATAACAATACTAGATTGGCAAAAAGGCCTCATTATTTTACAGTTGAATTGGTTAGGTGTATACGTAAGTTTTATGGTAATAATTTCTTTTCCTTCCCTTCCCAAATGTAGCACTCTCTTCCGGCTTCTTGCTTTCCACCCAACTTTGATCCTCAAAAAATCATATGCAATGTCACCCGTTAAAACTGTCTTCATGAACACTGTTCTCCTCACTGTTCTCACTCCTGAATAATGTTACTGTTTTCTAATTCTTTCATCGCCAGTAACTCTACGTATCTTAGTGGCTTTATTGAAACATTTCCCTTTGATTCACCATTCTTGTAGTAAGTGGTGACTGTTAAAGCAAATTATGTGATAGCATGTTTCCTAAAAAGGCACCAACATTATTCTCAGTATTCTTTGTATAGCTAAGAATTCCTCATACCTTGAAAAGTACCAAGCCTCTTTCAATTTTTAATTGCTCCAAGATTTCTCCAAGACTGTTCACTTCAGTCACAGAGCTCCGATATTTACTGGTATGAATATCGTCCGTATTCAACAACGTCCTCAACTCTATAGAAAGATCGGGATATTTATCGACATTTTTCATTTTCTTTCTAATCTATGACTCGTCGGGAAAAAAAGTAATATGCACTACTTTGCATACATTATTTTATTTCTTCTAATTTGATTGTGTTGTGTTATTTCAGGAGGTCGGTGTTCAGAGTCCTCCGCGGCTTACTGGCAAGTGCAATTTAAGTAATGCTTTATAATTATTCATCTTTCTTTGTCTCCACTCACACACACACACACACACACACACACACACACACACACACACACACACTTATTTGATAGTTTACTCGCTAATACTTCCTTCATACAATATACCTAATGAATGTTGTATTATACACATAATACCAAATATAGGCATCTTCCTTGTTTTGGTAGCCCGGCTTGAAATTATTATTGTTAATTCTTTGATGTCTGTTGCATTCATATCTCTTTTCGTGTCTCAAACAGACCTAAGGTCAGAAATGACTTCTTGGCATTCTCTTCTCATCATGTTTGCAAAAAAAAAAAATAAAAAATAAATAAAAATACAAGATCTGCAAATATGACGCACATTTTACATAAATAAAACTTTATGCAATGTATGAATTGTACTTGTGAGTACAATGTATTGTATTTCTTTAATGGGCTAAAATGAATACCTTTGCTAAGTCTTTTGGGAAAGTGTTCAAACAATCCGAGATGTCCAACTACAAATGGAATTATTGATGTCCTAGTGCCATATGTTTAGATTTCCACTTCAAGATTTTTGTATTTTGATGGTTTCTTGAAGATCTTCAAAGATACATTAAAATATGAAGGGACTATTATGTAAATAAGAAAACACATTTAGTTCTAGTGATCTTTGATTCCGATGTCTGGGATATTAGCTTTCATTGTTCTCTCTCTCTCTCTCTCTCTCTCTCTCTCTCTCTCTCTCTCTTGGTGTGTATTGTAAATTCCAATAAAATTGTCACAGGTCCTATCTCTATAACCGTATCTGGGTGATGATCATACCAGTTTCTTACAGTTTGCTTCCTTTAAATGCGGCATATATTCAAGTGCAGATATTCGTACACTCTGTCATGCTGTGTTTTATATTCAGTGTGACTTAACACTGTGAAACCTGACACAAGATAGTTAATTGTTTCTGGATATTTATCACAGAATCTGCATTTCAGATTAACACAATTTTTCAGCATGTGTGCTTAGTGATTTCCAGTTAGCAAGCACTGGGCCTATGCGGCAAGTATATTATTATTATTATTATTATTATTATTACTACGACTACTACTACTACTACTATTATGAAATGTTATTCCTAACGGTCTTAGATATCTCATCCTTTAAAATAAAGAAAAATGTAACAAAAACAACACATGGCTATGATTCTAACCTAGAATTCCCGCCCATGAAAATAGAGGCACAGTACTTCATTCCCCAGAGGACGTGTACCTAGTGTTTAAGGTCGGGCAACTGACAAACAAATCTGTTTTATTGAAAGAGATATTTACTGTAACCTGGTTTAATACACAAAGAAAAGTAATGCACAACCAATATATTGTGAACAGAAGACATGGGTATCATGCCATGTTTAGCATTTATGAATATTCTTGGAAATATAATTTGAATCCGCAAATACACGAAATATAATAATAATAATAATAATAATTATTATTATTATTATTATTATTATTAGTATTATTATTATTGTATTATAATTATTATTATCATTATATTATTATTATTATATTATATTATAATAATTATTATTATCATTATATTATTATTATTATTATATAATTATTATTATCATTATATTATTATTATTATTATTATTATTATTATTATTATATAATAATTATTATTATCATTATATTATTATTATTATTATTATTATATAATAATTATTATTATCATTATATTATTATTAGTATTATTATTATTATTATTATTAGTGTATTATATTATAATGATTATTATTATCATTATATTATTATTATTATTATTGTTGTTGTTTTTGTTGTTGTTGCCAAAGCACCACCCATAACCGGTTACATACTTAGGAACTGTAAGAAATTTATCTTGTTTTTTTTTGTTTTTTGTTTTTTTTTTTTACAATACACACAGACAGAAGAATCAAATTTTGTCGTCCAGACATTTTGATCAAAGACGACAAAACAGAATTCGCTTTCTTATTGACATGGCTGTTCCTGCAGACAGAAATGAATCTCTTAAGATCTTCGGCAAATACTATCAAAACACAAGGATCTTGATATGAAAATCTAACAAATGTGACATATGAAGATATGAAGATATCAATATTTGAAGTTGTTGTTAAGGCCCTGGTTTTGATTGGAAAAGGTTCTGATAGACACATTGAAGGGAATACTGATGGACCATGGCTTAAAGAAATAAAACATGTTCTCTCAAGTACAGCTCAGATCTTACGCTAGGTTTCATCAATGTAAAATACGCCAATTCTCAGTGAAAATGCCATGATGCTATTTCTGACATTAGGTATCTGGTTGGGACGAGTATACAACAGAATAAAAACAAATAATAATAATAATAATAATAATAATAATATCAAGGAGAATCCCTGTCACTCATTCTGGTTTGATTGTATTCATTCCGTCTTACTAAAGACGGAATGAATACAATTGAACTAAAAAACAATAGCTATGGTTACAAACTAAATATGAACATAATCGCCTACTCTGAATGGATGATCTCAAACTCTTTGCCAAAGACGAAAATTAGGTGAAGGTTTTCCTCAATACTGTAAAATGTTTCAGTAACGGAATAAGTATGGATTTCCGATTAGATAAATTTTCAAAACAAACATTTGAGAAAAGGAGAATTACAGAAACTCACTCAATAGATTTAGATTAGGGAACTGGAAGAAGATGAAGCCTATAAGTACCTAGAAATTAGAGTAGAGGATAAGAAAGGAATACTAAAAGCGTGTTCGCCTGGTACTGAATACAGAGCTGCATTAAAAAGTAGGATATCAGCCATAAACTCATTGGCTGCCCCTGTGGTTCCATACCATTTCAGCCTCTTGAACTGGACCATAGCTGACATTAAGCGAATGGATACCAAAACGAGAATGCTACTCACCTGTCACCGCATTCATCATCCCAAAACTGATGTTGATCATCTATATGTGTTCAGATCCGGAGAAGGCAGATGTTTAGTTCAACTAGAGCTGTCTTCAAAACAACAACAATTGACCTTCAGAGATACAGGGAAACTACAAAGACTGAATGTTATATATCAAAGAACATGAAAGTAGTAAGCGAGTTTGTTCAGTAATAAAGGAAGCCAATAATTTCAAAAAATGGTGAAGAAATACAAGTAAAGCACAATACACCGACTGCAAAATAATTAAAAAGAATGCAAAGGTAAATGCAACCGACCAGATACAGAAAAGAAAGCAATGTAAGCCGCTTCCCGGTTAATATTCTGCCCGTAAAATCAGGCTGGTGTAGATAAACCCCGTACTCGTCAGTGGTTACTTAGAGCAGGGTTGAAAAGAAAAACCGAAACGTTTAATCTTGTTTGCACAGAACCAACGATTTCTAACTAAAAATTATCAAGCACACATACTGAAAAATTGTGTTAGACCAAAATGCAGATTCTGTGATAAATATCCAGAAACAATTGGTCATCTTGTATCAGGTTAAACGGTATTGGCACCCACTGAATACAAACCGCAGCATGACAGAATGGGCCAATATCTGCACTGGAAAATCTGCAATTTTTACGGAAAGGAAGCTGCAAGAAATTGGTATGAACACCACCCGGACCAGGTTACGGAGATAGGGCCTGTAACAATATTATGGGACTTTACAATACGCACAGACAGAAAAATCGGAGTTAATCGCCCAGACATCGTGATTAGAGACCGCAAAAACAAAAAAGTGCTTCGTTATTGATATGTCAGTCCCTGCAGACTGTAATGTATCTTTGAAGATCTACATAAAGCTATCGAATTGCAATGAGATTGAAATCGAAATCTCAAAAATGTGGCAGAGAAGAATATCAACAATTTAAGTTGTAGTTTGAGCCCTCGGATTGATTGGAAATGATTCCCATAGACCCATTGAAGTGATTTCTGGTAGCCTATGCCTTAAAGAAATACAAAATAAATATTCTCATCAGTAGATGCCACACCTTAAGAATGACTTTATCTACGTAAATTATGTGTGATTTTTTTTTCAAAATTCATCAGTGGAAAATTCTATGATTCCATTTCTGAATTTAGGTCTCTAGTCTGGACGCGGAAATAAATGAGTACATACCAGAAATCAAAAGAAATAATAATAATAATAATAATAATAATAATAATAATAATTGACACAGCAGACACAGAAGACTGCAATGTCTCTTTGAAGATCTTTAAAAATTGTTAATAGACAAGGATCTGAAATTGAAATCTCCAAAAATGTAGTGCCTGTGGACATCAACATTTCCAGTTGTAGTTGAAAACATTGGATTTATTGAAAAAAAAAACATTCCGATAGACTCATTGAAAGGATTCCTGGTAGCCCAAGTCTTAAAGAATACAAGAAATTGTTCTCCGACTGTTCATGGTAGCCCAGGCCTTATATAATAAAGGAAATTGTACTCCGAGTACAGTCAACATCTTTATGTAAAATGTGCAAAATCTAAAAATAATGCAGAGTGGAAAATATTCTCCCAAGTGATGTCATCTGTGAACTTAGGTCTCTGGTTAGGACCCGGAAAGGAATGTGCATACACCAGAGACAAAAGACAATAATAGTAATAATAATAATTATAATAATAATGTTGATGACAATGATGATAACAAAAATACTGAAATACACAACGTACAGTGTAAACCTCAGAGAAACTGAAAAAATTGAAATGTTCTAGCCAGGAGGTAGAAGCTGCTATGGGACATGACTCGCAATAATTTCTGTAGTCATGGAAGCTTTTGGAAGACCATCTGTACACATAGTGAAATTGCGCTAGGGATAACTGCAATTGAGACCAATATTGAAGACCTACTAACAATTATTCTCTGGGGTTTCCCTAAACATTTCTTGACTGGCGTAGTGTCTTGTATACACAATGCCTCAGGAGCAGAATTAATGTTGGCTACACCAATGTGTGTCAACAATACAATTTCGGGTACGAGAAGATGCAAACTATATTTCAGGTGTTTTCCCCTGCAGAGAGAGAGAGAGAGAGAGAGAGAGAGAGAGAGAGAGAGAGAGAGAGAGAGAGAGACACACACACACACACACACACACACACTTCGAAAATATTTATCACCTTTCTCGTAACCTCAGAACGAAGTAACGTTTTCGTCTGAAGAAATTCAGTCTCCTCTTGAAACTTGACTTATCGACTTATTGATATTAGTAAGCTCCGAAAAGGCACTAATATTTGGGGGAAGGCTAACGAACCTCATTATCTTCAGCGTTTAATGTTGCAAAACGAGGCCCATATATTTCTTCTACTTTTGCTTTTCTTTTTTTCTTTATTCTTTCGTGCGTTGGCAAAGTCACATCTATAATTTGGGAGGCATTCAATTGCTTGTTTCCACCAACCCGCTATCCATGCATATACACACACACACACACACACACACACACACACACACACACACACACACACACACACACACACACATATATATATATATATATATATATAATTTCTTACTAACGTGTTGATTCTATGGAAGTGTGATCGTTAAGATAGTTAAGAATTTTAATATCAATTTATATAATTGATTGATTACGAATTCATTTTCTGGTTTAAAAGTCGACAAACTTGAATGAAATTTTTTTTCATATGTGATAAAATTATATCCTTTAAATAGATGGATATTCGATTTTGTGGTTTATTTACAGACGATATTCTTTTAAAATATTTACTGAATTTACATATATATCTGTATATATGTATATCTATAATGATTGAAATGTTTTTTTCAAACACACTACGTTGTGGCCGTGTTCATTGGTGATAATTCTGAGTGTTAACTGTTTCCGTTTTATTACTAATGCTGCCATTATTTTTTAGCCGCTTTCCCATAGGTTTTAGGGGATTTTTTTAGGCCGTTTGAGTCGAATTTTCTACGAGTATGCGTATTGCGTATTGAGATAAAAAAAAAAATCTTTCAGCGCTCGGGTATATAGAAAATTTCTCCAGTTTTTACACACATTATATCTAGAAAAGAAAACACATATGAATGCAAGAAAATTGAATATAAAGTTTAATCGTTAAACGTTCTTATTCGTATTTAATATATATATATATATATATATATATATATATATATATATATATATATATATATATATATAATTGCTTATAAAAAAATATTTATGTAAAAATTAAATATAATTTTCCTAACTCGAGTAAAGACTAGAACATTCAAAAATTAAGAACTACTGCCTTTCTAGAAAAAATGGAAACCAATTTGCAACAATTGAAATAAAAGAGGAAAAAATAAAACAAAGTGAGAAAAATGCCAAGGATTGAGTGCAAAGTCGAAAAAAGAGAAAAGTAAAGCAACCCTTTACACGGACGCACATCCGCGCAGACGGACGCATAGGCGGACGAACGGCTACACGCACACATACACTATGAAAAAAAAGAAAAGAAAAGGAAAACGCCTAACCAATAATAAGCGCATATATAAAAAAGAACAATGTAAAAGCATATAAGCAGTCAATTTTTGACAAACACTGAGAAGTGGACAGGTCCGTTAGCGTCTCTCTGGTGTAGGGGTGCTGAAGGAGACACCGGCCAGCTTTTTGACAAACGTTTTACATGTATTACTTAACTTTTCATATATATATATATATATATATATATACATATATATATATAGTAATGATACAATATGCTAATCTGTATCGAATTTCCAGGATGATATATATCAAGAAAGACATCTATGTAAAAAAAAACAGCAATTTTTTTAAGATTAAATTTTGACTGTTTCATATTCTTTAATTAATAATACACACACACACACACACACACACACACACACATATATATATATATATATATATATATATATATATATATATATATATACACATATACATACATACATATATACGTGTTATTGCGCGTGATTGTGCGTGTGTATAGTTGTATCGAGAAAATGAGAGATTTTGTATGGGTGAAAGTCATTGGTGCCTTATCAAGAAAGTAGACACGGAATACATAGATGTAAGCGAATTTGCCCGAGGGTAATTGGTACACACCAAATAAAAGTTGCTTTGTGAAATTTTCAGCAAAGTTATTTCTGTTTTCTTTCTTGTTGAAACACTATTGAAATGTGCATAATCATGAGTAAATTTTGTTATTGTTTTCTTTCGCCGATTTGTCCCACAAAGAATTCAAATACGATTGGGCCTATACAGGCAAGTAATTCCCGCGTTTCTCTCTCAGCTATAATTTTTCAAATCAACACCAGACTTTTGGAAGAATGTCACTTGTTTGCTTGTTTCTTTTTAAGCTCCGATAATGATATGTTTTTGTTTGTACTGATCATTATTTCAATGTAGTTTGTACAAAAAAAAATAGTCTTCGTAACAAAACAGAAGAGACGGTGATAAAAATGGCGAACGCTTTGAAAGATGGCAGCCCTCTTCTGTAAAAAGAAAATCGATGCTAAGTACGCGTTCATTGATCTTGAACTTTTTTCTTTGATTTATTTTCTATGATTAGAGGTGAGAAGGAGCTGGTGCTAAGTTGTTAATCGATATTTGCTATTTTTTGCACTTGTTTTATGATTTATGCTCTTCTGTGTGACGGGATAAACAAAATGACAACATAAAAAGAAAGCAATAAAGAAAGGAAAAAAGGTAGAAAAAAAAGGAATCTCTGATAAACATTGATTGACTCTTTTGGTTGCAAGGGATATAATTCGTTAATTTGATCTTTTTTAATGTTGACGAGTGAGTTAAGGAACAGGCGTGTGTGTATGTTCTCAAGGATTTTAAAAAAAATATGTTTTATAATGTCTCAATGGTATTTCTTCTGTCACAACTTTGCCAATCAATATAATCAATTTCTCCATAGCTTTAATCTTCCTAAATAATTACGTTTAATTTGATCTGTGATCATTTTCACAAAAGTATTAATGAGATCTTTAGAAAGTCATCTATTAAAAGATTTACGTTGTCCCAAATTAATCCTCGTCCGTCTTTTCCACAGTCTCTCTTAGGGTCGAATTCTCGGAAATTATTGTTTCAACCAACTATGAGACAGATTTACAATCTTTTTTTTTGTAACAAACAGAAAATATAGATGCTTATTTCATATATTTTCCTTTTATTTACTTATGTTCTTAATTCGAAATAGATTTTATGGAGGGGCAATTTTATAAATCACCTCAAAAACATTTTGAAAAGTGAATGATTTATATCTATTTATTTGGTTCAATGTTATCATATAAAAATATGATTTTAATTCGAAGTTTTCGGTTTCCGAAAAATCAGAAAATAAATTGTTTACTAGCATGATTCCTTTGGTATTAAAATTCTTAAGGCGTTCTTTGTTTGCTATCCACAAAAAAACCTTGTACAAATATAAATAGGTGCCCTTTTATGTCGCGAGATAAATGTAGCGAAGTGTTTCGTTAAAATCCAGATCGCTGGTGGTGACACTAGAGCAAACTCTCCAGAGCAGTCTTGGGTGATGGTGTAAGGGCATCATGTGCTATCCAGACGACATGCACTCACCGACCACGCGGCCTTAGTGAAATATCCGAAGAAAGAGAACGCATTACATTCGGGGCCGGCATGACAGCAGTATTTGCTAAAATGGTGTGTTAATAGTAAAAATAAAAACAAAAAAAAAAAAAAAAAAAAAAAAAAAACAAAAAAAACAAACAAAAAACTTTGACCCTCCAAATCGAGTTTTCTGTCTGAATATACGTACATAGCCTTGGGCATCTCTAGGTGGTGTAATCGTTATCAAGCTTGTCTCGCTAGAACAATTAGAACTGAGTAGTGAGTTCGATCCTCACTGGGTGACTCATACATTCGGCCTTGTGCCATATCTAAGCAACGCTTAGAAAATCAATACTTACATAGCCTTTGGCACCTCTAGGTGGAGTAATATTTATCAAGCTTGTCTCGCTAGAACAATTACGACTGAATAATGAGTTCGATCCTCACGGATGCCCCATACTTTCGGCCTTGTGCCATATCTAAGCTACGTTTGAAAAATCATTGTACTTTCATAGCCTTTTCTTTGTTTGGATATGACGGCAAGGCAACGTTTAACAACAAGGTTTTATTTCCCCTCGATAGACTGCCCTTACAGGAAAAGAAAATCTATACGGGATAACTAATAAGTATATATATATATATATATATATATATATATATATATATATATATATATATAAGTCAACATAGAGGCGACAGTCTGTTTCATTCTATATGCAATCGTCAGGCCACCGTCAGGCAATCGTGGCCTGACGATTGCATATAGCATGAAACAGACTGTCGCCCTAAGTGTTGACTTCTATGTTCACTTTTATATTTAAACACGCTCTATCTCTGATATCGAGCACTTTATCCCATAAATAGAGCAGACCTTATGACTATATTTCTTCATATATATATAGCCAAACTTTCCCTGACGATCCGTTTAGGTGAAACCTAGGTAGGTTTGTCTGGCTCACTAGGTGTATCTAGGTCTGCTCTACGGTTGTATTGAGCTCTTTTGTTAGTTAGTTGTTACTCGTATCGGGGTTTTTTCTTTGGGCTTCAGACCTGCATCTGTGCGATTTTTTGTCGGTAGAAGTTCATGTTTGTAGCTCTTTCTTTTTTTAAAACCTTTTTTCCCTCGAGATTGATTTGATTAGCAAATCAAAAATTGAGGGTTTTTCGAAACGAGTCTAGTTATCTATATTTATATGTATATATATATATATATATATATATATATATATATATATATATATATATATATATATATATATATGTGTGTGTGTGTGTGTGTGTGTGTGTGAAATCCCCTATATATGTAAATTAATCCCATAAACAAGTCATCCAAATAAGTTCAATAAATTGTATAAAGGAAAATACTTTTAACTTATCGGGTTACCAACTCACTCAAAATGAAATAAAATTCCTCAATCTTGGACAAAATTTTCATGCCGCACAGACACCTAATTCAATCTTTAAATAATCACAAATTGAAGCTTTATACCAACAAATACTTATATTAGAAAAAGACAACCATATTAATACACTGGTAGTTTTAAAAGAATTACTTAAAGCCGAATCTATTAAAAACCGACATGAAAATCCGAATAGAATTATAAATATTCCTTTAATAAAAGCAGCCACACAACTAAAACATAACAACAATATTGTTATCCGTCGATCTGATAAGACTAATACTTTCGCTAATTTAAACAAACATGAGTACCACTCAAAATTACAGGCTGTTTTGTATGATCAATTTAAATTTAAAATGTTAACCAGAATCCACCTCTCAACTTGAAAAAAAAAACATATCAATAAAATTATTATTGCTAACAATTCGGAAACAGGATACTATAAACTTCAAAAGATTATAGCTAATTATCAACCTGGCTATATTTAAAGAAATGTAAAAATCCATAAAATGATCATACCTCCGGCCTATCATTTCACAAATACCTACAACAGTATATTACTTTTCAAATGCCATTAACAAATGATTTTCTCTCTACCTCCCAAGTAAATATTGTATTAATCCACTAATGTATTTATACAAATTCTTCATTCTCTAAAACTAAACTAACAAATAATCGCTTCTTTGGACGTATAAAATTCATTTACTAATGTTCTCGTCCATGAAAAGATTGACATCATGATCCATGATGTATAAAATCACACCTCTCACACAGCCACCAATATTAGAGCCGCTATTTAAAAAAATATTATTAGCATGTAACACTGAAGTACCTCTTCATGAACCCCTAGGTAATATTTATGCTCAAATAGGCGGTATTATGATAGGATTTTTTTAATCCCCCCTTTTTTTCTAAGTATTACATGGCACATATAGAAAATAAAATATTTAATAGACCTCCTATATCTGTAAGATACATGGATGACATTTTTGTTTAAGCTAAAAATGCTGATGAAATTGCACAACTTAAAATCGAATTGGGAATTCACTCTGTCCTCAAATTTTCATTAGAAATTAATATTAATAATAAGATTCCATTCATTCATGTAATTATTGATTCCAGAACACATAAATTTATTTCTTCTCTATATAGGAAAACAACGAGTATTAACTCGTATCGTTTTAATTATAATAGTGAATGCGCCTAACGATATAATTTAGCCGTTATAAAAAAAAAGAAACTTAATCCAAAATGCCAGCCTACCTCGCAATCCGGGTTTCAAACGCAAGATCTCCTCAGGCCAGTGGAAGGATTTACAAGCCAGGAAACTACTCCAATACACCGGAACACAGGAAATGAGAGTACCGGAAATATGGGGGGGGAGTATGAGGAGACGGGGAGGGAAGAGAATAAGAAAAAATATTTATTGAGTTTTCATTCATCCGAGTTCATATGCACCTAAAATATATTCTTAAACGTTTGACGCAGAGCTAATCTCTTTTCTCTCATTTAATAAAACACCTTTTTCAGGATACGTGGCAATAGCCAATTTCCTTTCCTGGCACAACCGGCAAGAGTTACCAGGAATATTACGTGGTTTTAGTTTTCTTGCCATGCTCCACCTCACAAAAAGGCACCTGTCATACCTCTCGTTATATTTCCTTGATGCCATATCTGTGTTTTTCCAACCTAAAAGACGAAGCATGATTATAAAATCTCTTTTTGAAAGGACCCTCAATGCATCCAATGTATATGTTCTTGAACATCAGCAATGTAAATGACACTTTCCGTGCAGTACTTCCCATCAAAGGGACAATTATTTTTATTTTATTGTTGCATTCCTGATATATATATATATATATATATATATATATATATATGGGTTTCAATTCTCGGTAGTGGACACGCACTGCTGAATCGTCCCAAATATAGGACGAAACGGCCGTCCAGTGTTTTCTGCATTCTGTTGAGGTTTCTTTCAGACTCGATGAATTAGTTAATTATGATTATCATATCCTCCTAATAATTTCTATCATTTGTATATCATTGCTTGAGCCGGCTTCTAATGCTCAAGTTTGAGCGGCTTGGTGATAGTAGTCGTGGCTTTTGGGGTCACAGTCCTATGATTAGAGAGAATCTCAGTTGAGTTCCACCATGGAATATGCGAGCGAGCTCTTTGTCGTCGAGGCCTGTTGGAACAGTTGCTATGACGCTTGCATGATAACGTAACTGTCAGGGTTTCAATTCTCGGTAGTGGATGCGCACTGCTGAATAGTCCCAAATATAGGACGAAACGGCCGTCCAGTGCATTCTGTTGAGGTTTCTTTCAGACTCGATGAATTACTTATATATATATTTATATATAAATAAAAAGGTAAGATTGAAGTCAGCACTCAGAGGCGACAAGTTGTTTCGTGCTGGATTGCATCCAGCTTGAAACAGCCTGTCACCTCTGAGTGTAGACTTCAATGTTCACTTTTATATTTACATACGCTCTATCTCTGATGTTGAGCACTTTATCTCATACATATATCACAAATTAAAACTATATTTCTTCATATATATATATATATATGTGTGTGTGTGTGTGTGTGTAGAAGAGAGAGAGAGAGTGAGAGCTTTGGATGTATAGACAGACAACTGAATGTTTGTATCAAGACGTCTGTATTTTACCAATCGATTGCAGCTTAAACGATACTATAGTGTCCTCTCCTTGGTGCAAACCTAAATAATTTTTTAGTGCTAGATGGGGATACGTAGTAGACACTTCATCACGTCTCCCTTCTCCATAACCAACATATTTTACAAGTGAAAAGTAGGAGCCGACAGACATTGCCACAAATGCCGTCGCAGTAGTTTACATAAACAGGTTGTTCGCAATTTCAGACGGCTTTTGTAACTCTAACACCTGGTTCTATCCTGACTGTTTACTTCCGACGAGTTTAATCGGTATGGGTGCTAAGCAGCGATAATTTTAATGCGAGTTTTCCTTCTCTTGGTTGAACTATACTCTCGAGCTGACGAGTTTCATCTGCTGATTTAAATATTACCTTGTAATGATTGAGTTACCATTATTGTTGTGACAGTGTTACCAATATTTAACTTTGCCTAGGAAAGGTGGGATTAAGGACAATGCGTGGACGCAATGCAATTTATATTTGACGTAAATAGCACATAGTATAAAATACAAAACGGAACGGAATGTTTCAAAACCTAACAATTGAATTTGTTAATATTTGATATACATGCATGCGAACTAAAAAGGTAGGACAGAGTAGTGTCCCTTTGATTAGATAATAGTTGTGCCTGAGTTCATATTAAAAAGAAGTAATATTAAACTGTAATTTAGAAGAATAATTTTGGAATTGTGTATTGTACAAGTTGGTAAAAGTTCAGAAGAGATTTCAGAGTTCGTATTTGCGTGAATGTTGGTAATGGTCTGATCGCAATGGCTAAGACGGGAGTTCTTGAAGATTGGTACTTGGTAGCAAGGAATGAGACGCGCGAGAGAGAGATGAATGAAATGAAACTACTCTGGGAGCTTACACGTGTTCTGTTTATATAATGGTCATGTATCACGTGGGAGGCTCCCAGCATATTAAGCGGGAAAACAGATTGGTCGCGTGCAGGCGGTTTGATTGGTCGGAACTGACGAATCAGCAAGCTAGATTGAAGGTGATTGACCAATGACTACTTGTTATATATTTTGTAAGATTGTGATGGTGAAAATTATAACAGGAATAGTGCATTTCCTAGCAGGGGTTAACTAGCTTGTTGTGGAAGAATCCACAACTTCACCTGCTGTCTATCTATCTCTCACATTTCTTCTGTCAATAAACCAGTTTTGTTACGGCAAGCCTTCAGACACAAATGATTTAATCAATTTCTATTCCCAACATAGCCAAAATATAAAAGCTCATATGATTTTACTTACGAGCCCTTAGAATATGTAACGCGGAATGTATAGATGAATAAGAAAAATACATTGGATAAACGATTATATTTTAATTATCCACATCATTTAAGCCTCAAGACTGTAAAAGGAACATACAAATCTACGTCCAAAAAAGAAACACCACTGTGAACAAAGTCACGTTCATCAATAAAAACATATAATTCATAATACTGCCATCCAATAATCTAACAGCAAAATTTGAGAACAAACCTCTGTCCCCAACACTAAGAACATTACCACTACTTCCAAGTCGATAAAATATGGTTATCAAGAAGAATAGGTTCAACACTACGTTAGGTGTCCTGATATATATTATAACACACCTGCAATGTCGGAAAAGCTATATAGGCGAAAAATGTAGAAATTTATGAGTTCGTCTCTACAAACACGAGATATCTGCACTATTTACATTATTCGGACTGTTGTCCTCATCATTGTCGCCATATTTATTATAACGCTTCGGCCGTTGTACACTCCGGACTTCTTTAGGTGGTTGGAATGTTGAACTGAACCCTTTATTTCGCTGACTGGGGTAGACTGTTCTAGTTCCCCGTGCCATGCTAAATGGATGTTATTTATAAGATATCTCTTGTTAATTCTCTTTTCCAAGTTTTTCCAATGCCTTAACCTTGATTTCTGCAGTATTTTGAGCTAAAACGAAAAATTCACCTATGTATCTTACATCTTTGGGTCCTCTCACTGTATATAAATAACACCTTTATACATTGTGCTATGTGTTCTTGAGGACACGCCAGTGAGTGAAAGAAAGTTTTCAGTTCGACATTCCAACCAACTGAAGAAGGCCGGAGCGTACAACGGACGAAACATTGTAATGAATATGGCGTCAAAAAATGAGGACAATAGTTCGAATAATGTAAATAGTGTACATAATACCTCATCTCAAAAATATAGACAGATGTGACAACATTTTGAACTTGAATTTAACACACAGAAATAAAACTGGCACTAATTTCCAAATAATAAATGTCACCCTATCTAGAAAATAGAAAATTATTAGAAGGGATACTGATAAATATTTCACACAATGTGAAACACAATTTATCATATTTATAAAATCCACAATTGTGGAATCTAAGATCTGCCTACCTATAACCACAACCTGTATAAGTTAAATTCTTTGACCATCACACAAATCATCCACGACATAAAACGGACACGACATAAAAAAAATGTCCATTAGACGCACAATCGCACACATATATTATTAACCAAATCCCTCACAGACTAACTAGTATTGTGGTACACAAAACACAAAAGAATTATGCACATAATCGCTACTGGACAAGACAAATAAAAGTGAGATCTACTTAACCAGTAAAAAACAAACAACGTAAAAATAAAAAAAAAAAACACCAAAATTATCTCTTCCCCTCCATATTTTATTTCGCGACGAAGCTTAAATGAAAAAGAAACATTTAAAATTCAGAAATGTTTCCTATTTGTTAATTATTCTAACATTCAGTCGAATTCTGCTCCACTTTCGTTTCATATTAGATCCCAATTCAATCTCTCGTTCCCTCCCCTCTCTCTCTCTTTATATATATATATATATATATATATATAGAGAGAGAGAGAGAGAGAGAGTTTATCTGATGATCACAATAGCGTGAAACACTGGGTCACAAACTCATATCAATAGAAAAGTATATACTTTTATAGTATTTATACTTTTAAAGTATATATATATATATATATATATATATATATATATATATATATATATATATATATATATATATATATATATATAAGTTATAAAGAACTTGGTAAACTGAATAATTGGTAAATCCAAGGAGGATGAAATCCTGAGAGATCAATGTGAAGAACAGGTCACTCCTCCTACCCAAATATAACGCTTATTTAAGAGAGATGTAAATTTAAACCTGCCTATATTTTGTATTGTCTCTTTAACCGCCACCTTCACCCTCCCTGTTTAATTACAAAAATTACACTACCCATCAATTTATAATCACATTTTCCTCTCATTTCATTGTTGGAAAAGTTTACCTGATGATCCGAAATCCTTTAAAAAGGATTTTGGTGAAATAAATTATTGTAATGGTACCTTAAAGTGGTCTGTTTTTCATTAAAATATATATATATATATATATATATATATATATATATATATATATATATATATATATTTATATGGCTATGAGTTTTGACCCTGGGTTTCATGCTATTAGATCATCAGACTATCTCTCTCTCTCTCTCTCTATATATATATATATATATATATATATATATATATATATAGATAGATAGATAGATAGATAGATAGGTAGGTAGATAGATAGATAGATAGATAGATAGATATTTGATTAAATAATATATTCGAATACTTCGAATTTCAGCCTGTGAAACGTATTTGCGTTTCTCCATTAAAAACGTTATTGTTTTTAGGTGTTGGAAGATAAATCCGAATTCGATATGAAAGAGAAATATAAAATGATTGCAGCAGAGATGGCAATGCATCAGTTTTTCTTTCAACGCATGGAAATATATGTGTTTGCGTATGTGTGTATGCGCGTGTGAGAGATGGAGATATATAGAGAGAGGGGACAGAGAAGCAAGAACGATAATTAGAGAGAGGGGAGAATTAAAGAATACGAACGGTTTTAAATCAAAGCAAAACATATTCGTGTATAATTTTCTATCTATTTATTCTGTAGCTTTTGTAGTTAACAAAGATTATTGACCGATCGATTCTATAGCCTGTGTGTAAATTCTTTTCACAACTATAGCCTCTCTTACTATAATGATTTTACAGGTGAAGAAAGTTCAAGAATTGATAGACGAAAAATATGTCATAACAGCGGAGTCAATAGAAACTTTCACATATATTCCAGGAATTCTTGGTATGATGATTCTTCTTGAAATTGTAGACAATTTTCTTTATTGTCATGTCTGTTATAAAAATGAATAGCGCTAACAATTGTATTCTAATGTGTTTGTATATTGAGCTTATCTTTCTTCGTACATAAATATGATATGTAGGGCACCTCAGCGTGGTGTAATGTTAGCAAGCTTCTGTACCTAGAATAATTACGCCGGAGTAGAAAGTTCGATTCCCACTGATGCACCCCATACTTTCGGCCTTGTTCCATATCTAAGTTACGCTTAGAAAATCATAATTAATATGATTGTATTATCTTTAGAACGGTCTATTATTGAATATTTATTGATACGTCATCCGGTTTTTAGATTTTAGACACACGTGATCTTATGAGAATAAATTTAAGGTTTCCTTTTGTTGAATTAGTTTCCTTAGAATGTTTTCTGAAATAAATTGAAATATTAATGTCGGAATTATTAATTGTTTGTATAATTTTTACCTCCATTTCCTGAAGAGTTACTTTTTCTTACCAAAAATTTTAAACCAAATGCAAAATTGCTGATAAAAATGATTAATCATTTATTATTTTGTGCTGATAAAAAAAAAAAAGTTTTCTCTACACTGAACTTAAGAATATCTTTAAAAATAAAGAACAGAAATATTTAAAACATAAGATTTAGAACGAATTGGCTAAAGGAAAAAATAAAGATAAAAATCCAAATAAATAATTTATCTCATCTTTGTAAAAAGGAAAAAAATATCAAAGTGTTTTTTTTTTCAAAGATATTTATTCTACCGAAACGAAAGATTAAATGATTCTCTAATATTCTATGGAAAAGTTAAAAGGGAAAAGTGAGAAAATCGAATTGAAAAACGTCGGCTTCTTATTTAAAATTTTGTCGAGGGAAAAAAAAAACTGAAAATAAAATAGAAAAAAAAATGACTGTTTACTTTTTGCAGGAAGTTTGAAAATTTCAATTTATCTGTTGCAAACCTTCCAAAATAACACAAAGACATCATAAGAAGAATGCAAGCGTGATCTATAGCAGAGATGTAGAAAGAAAATGATAAACGGTGTATCAGAGCAAAACTAAATGCATAAAAGGGAAGAAAGATGACTAAAGAGACATAAAGCAATAAACACAAGAAACTTAGTGGATAGAAATCAAAGATAATCGGGAATTAGAAAGATGAATACGTATAAAAAGATAGAAATTAGAAACACAGATATATACCTATTATGAGAGAATGAGTGAATAATGGATGATAGTAAAAACACATCAAGACACGCAGAAATCAAAAAAATGAAATAAAGAAAATAAATGATATAAAAGTGAAATAATCTCTTAAAAAACAAACATTGTTTACCAACATTTAAATAAATCAACATTATTTACTACCATGTCCAACTAAAATGAAAACGACATGCAACTAGAAGCGGAGCTGAAGACATTATCAATGTAATGACCTTCCACACTATCTCAAGCAAAATATTAAAACAAATAAAACAAATGAATCTGCCACCTATACGGACAAAGAACAATAACAACAACTGGACTTGAGAAACCTCTTGAACAGAAAGATTCTAAAATTTTCAACGACAGTAATAATGGCTGATTGGTCAATGAATGTCAAATGTTTTCTTATTTGGAAGCGGCTAATATCATTATTACTATATTTCACCCAAGCAACATACTACTACAAAAAGACTATTAAGAAATAAAACGAAATAAAAAAAAAATCTATATAAAAAATCTAGAATTCATAAGATAATAAAAAAAAATACATAATAAAAATGCCCATGTTATATCTCTATTAAAATTTAAGAAAAAGAAATTATTTAATTAGGAAATATATATTAAATTAATTGGTAGTGTTCTCTATGTTTTCTGATAGATAAAATGATACTAACTTTTACTTATTCTGTAAGTGCATTATTCTCATAAAGGTATTAAAACTGAGGTTCTCTTCAAACTTGTACCAGAAGCTTCATTAATTGATGTGGACCCAAAGTCGGGACCCCGGAAGGAAAACACGGAACACGGATTAGAGGTAAGAAAGATATATTAAACAAAAAGGTTACAAAGATAGTGTAAGTGTAAGCGGAGCTTACTATGTGCGAGTGTCTAATATTGGTAGTCATACGCGGCTGATACTACGGTAATATTCTCTTCTTCTTCTTCAACAATTCGTTTTGAAGTTGGAGCCCTTGGATTGATTGGAAAAGATTCCAATAGACTCATTGAAGGGATTCTTGGTAGCCCATGAGTTAAAGAGATAAAAAAAAAACATGTTCTTCCGAGTACAGCTATATTTAGCTGTCCCCCCACGAGGGATCGCATGTGGCACAAGGCCAAGTTTTACGTGGTCACCCGAGCCCGTACGCCCGGCCAAAAATATAGCCTTCGAACCCGCCTAGGCGGGTTCGAGAGCTGTCAACGTTCCCGAACGAAACCTTGCCCTTCGGCAAAGCTTCGTCCGGGTTCCTCTCTGCTAATGCAGAGAGTTAGACAGACGGCGGTTGCTGTAAGTTTAATACAGCTACGGTAATACTTTCTTCTTCTTCTTCTTCTTCTTCTTCTTCTTCAACAATTCGTTTTGAAGTTGGAGCCCTTGGATTGATTGGAAAAGATTCCAATAGACTCATTGAAGGGATTCTTGGTAGCCCATGAGTTAAAGAGATAAAAAATTGTTCTTCCGAGTTCAGCCCGCACATAACGAAGGGCTACGTAAAATATGTGTGTTTTTTCTTTCAAAACTTCTCATGACTTTGCGTCTCTGGTTGGGACAGGGAAAGAAATGAATATAGACAAGAAAATAAAAAGAAATGATAATAATAATAATAATAATAATAATAATAATAATAAGAATAATAATAAGAAGAAGAAGAAGAAGAAGAAGAAGAAAAAGAAGAAGAATAATATATAGCTGCACACAGAAAAGAAATATTTTGCACAGTTATTGACCTGAAGTCGTACCAATTGAAAGAAACATATCGGCAAAGATATTTAAAAAACTAACCAACTAAAAAAAAACAGTAGATGGAAAGAAATGTGACTCTTAAAAACTAAAAAAAAGGTTCTATTTTAGTTGAAGTTTTGGCTTGATAAAGAAAGGAACTCAACAGTATATCGACAGTATTCCTGTTACCTTATCTCTTCTGAAAAAAATATTACTAGCGTGCACAACTCATAACATGTGAAGAACTTTTTTTTTATCTAAGCTACTTTTGTTAGTGGCTATTTTTTTAATGAAGTAGTAAAAGAATGTATTTTTTAAAAAAGAAATACATCTAAAAAAGAAAGATTTTAAAAAAACACCACCACCACCAACAACAACAACAACAATAATAATAATAATGAGTGATTAAATGAAATTCCATCAATTAAGGAAATACTGAAACAGAAACTGCAGTTAAAGTCACAGAGAACAAGACGATACGAAAAACGCATATAGGAAAATCGAAGTTTTCCTGAACTATATCACGGAAGGGCTGACTCGATCCGACGTCTTTCGCACGCTGGTCCGTATTGGCGTCTCTCAACTGATGGTTATCTATTGACCGCTTCGTTTCTTCATCCATTCTGTCACTCGTTGTGATTGATTGATCACAGTGCAGCGAAGATCGAATTTTCGTCCTCACCTTAAATGCTGAATTGAGCTGACGGAAGCGTCCTATGAAAAAGGACAAGATTTCTTCCGCTGTTGAAAATACAAATCCTAATAAATAACGAAGAACACCGCCGGGTTTATTTTCCATGTTTTTCTATAATTGTTTATACACAAAATTAAAGCATCCAGCGTAATCAAGAAACAATGAATCTTTTATTTCTAAACTTTGAGTAGGCTAGCCATTACAACGAGGATTATATCAGTCGAGAATTCCTGACATCAATACCCTTCTCTGCAATACTCATGTCTGCCATTATTTCCAGCATCATTTCATTTGTCTGCAATTCTCTAGTAAGCTATTAAGTCTAGCAGCAATTCTTTTGTCTGCAATTTTCTTCCGCAGCAATTCTCTTGTCTGCAATTACCTTCAGCAGCAATTCTCTTGTCTGCAATTATCTTCAGCAGCAATTCTCTTGTTTGTAATTACCTTCAGCAGCAATTCTTTTGTCTGCATTTCTCTTCAGCAACAATTCTCTTGTCTGCAATTTCTTTGACAATCGATCGTGTCACACACATTTGTTTACAAATTAATTCTAATCCCATTTGCCATAAATGTTTTTATTTTGTTTTCTGACTTCCAAAACGATCCACGCAATCTTCCGCACTGTTCTGCATGTTTACAAAACGACTTTTCCCCGATAGCTTACATTCCCGCTTCGAGAGCAAATAACAATCCCTTATTTGCTTTGTTCTAAAATCTATTTTAACTTCGCAAAGAATTATCACTGTTTTTAGAATACCTTTCTTTTCCCAACAATAATTTTCTCGCCTATAAATTTTATTTTACACCAGTAATTTCTTCTTGTTGTCGATATACCAAAATCCTGACCTTAAATAATTGTTTTTCCATTTTCAAAACACACACCAAATTATTTACATTTCCCTTATGACCTATATATTGCCTGCGACAACCCGCAGTTTCTATCAAAAAAAATTATTTCAAATCGGCAAAGGAATTTTTCTGTTATTTCACATTCCAATCCGGTTCAAATAATTTTCTTTGCTCAATAAAACCTTGCTTTATAATAACTTTCCCGACCTCATATCGCAACCTGAAGATTCCAGCCTTTCCAATGCTGGAGCATCCGGGGTTTTCACTTGAACATTTATTTAATCTTATGTCACATACGATTTATCAACAGTGGCACTTTAATATTGTCACAGCAAGACTACTCTTATACCTACTTTGGTACCAGTGCTGGTATCATTGGTCCTACTTTAAACGTTCATTAAAGATATTCCTGATGCCATCAGCTCTCAACTTGATATATGTGCTGATGGCACAGCCATTTACTCCCGCCCCAGCAGTAAGCCTGATAAGTTCGATAAAGTCAAATTGGCGGTTGATGTCATAAACGACCTACAGCCTGACGTTAACTAGGGTAGATAATGGCTAGTTAATTTTAATGCCTCGAAAAAGAAACTGCTTTCTATTAATAATCTGAGAGACCAATTTCTGCATTCAGTCAGCGTGGCAGATGCTGGCCTCCATCTCGGTCTAACATTCAGTGCTGACATGTAGTTCAAAGACTATATTTAATCCATTGCTAGGTCATCTGCTAATAAACATTTCTTATCAAATCGTGAAACATTTTTAGATCGATTTCAGTCATGCAGGTGTATACCATGGCTCTATCGTTGGTTCTGTTTTGTTTTTTTTAATTTTCATTAAAAACCCTCCAGAAGACATCAGCTTTAAAGTTGGTATATGTGCTGATGGCACAACACTTTACTCCTGTCTCCATAGTAAGACTAATCAGTTCGATATGGACAAATAGAAGGCTGATATATATATATATATATATATATATATATATATATATATATATATATATATATATATATATATATATATATATATGAAGAAATATATACTCTTAGAGTGTGCTATGTTTATGCGATAAAGTGATCAATATCCGAGATAGAGCGTGTGTCAATATAAATGTGAACATTGAAGTCAACACTTAGAGGCGACAGGCTGTTTCATGCTAGACGCAATCATCAGGCTCTAAGTGTTGATTTTAATGTTATATATATATATATATATATATATATATATATATATATATATAAACACGAGGCCTGACGAGAGCGTCTAGCATGAAACAGACGGTCGCCTCTAAGTGTTGACTTCAGTGTTCACTTTTATATTTACATGCGCTCTATCTCTGATATTCAGCACTTTATCCCATAAATATCGCACATATTAAGACTGTGACGCCCCCCGGGCTCTCGTTCTGGCTCGGGGTGTGGTGTGTCGCCGCTCCAAACGTGACGTCCGCCTGTCTGCGTCAGTCGTGCTATCCCGTCCTGTGACGACCAACTGGCTTGGTATTGGTCGCGGCACCCAAATGTGACGTTCTAAACTTTTGATGATTCGGATGGGAATCAGGTTAGATTCGGTATCAGCCTCGTCGTTCCCAGCTCGCTTCCAACGTCTGGTTACCGAAGTAACTGCTTTGATTTCTATTCTACCCGCGTTGTGAATTGATCTTAGGCAGACGAAATCAATCAGTCGGTGGGCCGTACTGCAAGCTGAGTTCGAATAAGGGTGATATCGCACAAGTATGTTTAAACAAAATAAAATAATAACTCGAAAAGTTCAAATGTGTTAAAAAGAATAACAATATTTTATATCTGGTTGCTGAATATAGGACTACGACATTCTCCCAACCCGCTATATGGATACGTGACACGTTGTTTTTGTTAGGCGATTCTTAACATCTTAGGATGTCTATTCTTTAAGAAACTGTTTCTTGGTGTGTCTTCAGGTGATATTCGTAAAACTTGTTTTGGTGGTATGAGTCTAAGTCGTTCTTCAAAAATAAATTGTTCTTGGTTAGAAGATGAGTTCGGAATTGCGGGAATCTTTCAAGTCAGGTCTACGAGGCGGTCTGCTAATTGCCAATTCTAACCGGATCTGGATCTGGAACTCAACTCAACTCGAACTCAACTGGAAACTGATTTTCGCTCACTGCGACTTTGCTTATATGGACACCGACCCAAACCGGGGTGGGATCGTCGGGGTTTGAGGTTCCTTGATAATTAAAAATCCATAATCCCCTTCTTTTGTTGCCGGTCAGGAAAAATTTATTATTTCCATTTTTGGAAGTCTTTTCTCACTCCCACCTTCTTCTGCTCTCATATGGGTATCTCACCATAGCTTCAGAAGGCGTCAACGGTTTTCCCACTCCTTCGCAGTAAAATCTCATACCTATCCCCTCAATGGGTGGTCGCAGGCCTACACCTGCATCACATGATCACCTCCGTCTGGCTCTCGTTAACATTCAATCAATGGGCGATCAACAGTGTGGGTGTGACCAGACTATCCTTGTTTTTTTTTTTTAAATATATCTTGCTCAAAGGAAAAAAAATATCTCCTCTTTTTTTTCTTTTTGCTATTTCATTTTTTTTCTTTTCTTTCTCTCTTCTTCTCTGGCCACCAACTGAACAATACGACCCGGAGTGTGATAATCTCAATTCTTATCCCAATGTCACTGTCATATGGGGTTTGTCAATCAGATTTCCGCCAGCACCAAGTGGCTGGTCAACCAGACACACTCACTCTCCGGCGCCAACCACTGATACGATGAGTCAACGAAATTTTCGCCATTTTCTGATAATATTGTTTCGCTGTCATAGTCAAATTCCAACACAACTCAGATGTCTTTTCTCCCAATGACACCCTCCTATCGACAAAGACTTAACCTAGGGCTGGGTTCTCTGTGTGTGTGGTCAGGACATTCTTATTTCTCGGTCAGCGGAAAATCTTTTCCCGATAATATATGTTCGCCATCATGACACAGTTAATTTTTTATCTATTCAAAACTCTGTATCTGGTTATTTGGCCCACCTGGAATTTGTCAATTAGTTTTTCGACAATGGCCATAAAAATTTTCACCATTCTTCATTATCAAAATAACATCGCTAAATGCCCCTTTTGTGATGGCTTGCCTTTATCATCTAAGTTTTAACTCTCGCCTCTCTTTCTTTTTTTTTCTTTTTCTTTGCAACCCTAAATTGTGTCACAGGTCTATATTTCTTCATACATATATATATATATATATATATATATATATATATATATATATATATATATATATATATATATATTGGCAGTGGACAAAAGAATTTTTGAAGAGTATGGCTCAGGCATAAAGACAGGCTAAGGTGTAACCCTCTGCTGTTAATTAACGGTCCATAGAATGTTGCTAACTCGGACAAGAAATGGTTTCTTAATTCTAACGATTCAAACAATATCTCTATTAATCATATCAGATAATTCATTCTGTCTTCCACCAGCATGGCCTATGGAAAAATCTATCCCCTTACAACTTCCTGGTTATTATGAAGTAGAAAGACAATATTGAATTCATCGCTGCTAAGAAAGTTCATTCACTGTGTCGTTGTGACGTCACCCCGGCCTCTCTTCCCCTGTGCTATCCTGTGACGATCCATGTGACTTGGTATGGGCCGCGGCACCAAATGTGACGTTCTAACCTTTTGCTGATTCGGATGGGAATCTGGTTAGATTCGGTATCAGCTTTGTCGTTCCCAGCTCGCCTCCAACTTCTGGTTACCGAAGTAAGTGCTTTGATTTCTAGTCTAACCTACCCACGTTGTGATTTGATCTTAGGTAAACCAAATCAATCAGTCGCCGGACTGCAATGCAACCCGGGTCCGAGCAAAGGTAACACCACACAAGTATATGTAAAAAAAAGAAAGTAACAACTCGAAATTTCAAATGTGTTAAAAAAAGGAATAACTAATATTTTTATATCTGGTTGCTGAATACAGGACTGCTTCTTTCTCCCAAAACGCTAATATGTATTCGTGACACTTTGTGCTTGTTAGGTGAGTCTTAACATCTTAAGTTGTTTTTTTAAGACACTGTTTTTTTTCTGTTTCTTATAAAACTTATTTTGGTGGTGTGAGTCTAAGGCGTTCCTCAAAAATAAATTGTTTTTGGTTAGCAGTTGAAGTCTGGATACGTAGATCTTCAGTCAGCTTCCTGCGAGGCTGGTCTCAGAGCTCAACAGCTTCAACTGCAACTAACTTCTCTCTCTGACTAACCCCAACTGTTTTCTAACTCACTGCGACTCTGCTTATATGGACGCCGACTAAAACCGGGTGTGGTGTTGTCGTGGTTTGGGGTTCCTCGATGATTTTAAATCCACAACAAGGATTTTCTTTGTCTTCGGACAGGAAAATTTATCACTTTCCATTTTTGGAAGTCCATTACTTTTTGCTTTTGGAGGGGTTCTTAAGGGTATCGTCCTCCCAAATTCTTCCATTCTCATATTGGTATCTCACACCAATCCCTTCAGAGGGCGTCAACAGGTTTACCCTCTCTCTCACAGTGATATCTCACACCAATACCCTCAGTGGCTTCAACGAGACCTCCCTCTCTCTTACATGTTTACTTTCGCCCACCGCTCATGCCACCACTCAACAAATGATGTTCGGCAGCGCAGGTGTTCACAATTATCGCTCAAAGGAAAACAAATATCTTCCCTTTTCTTTTTCTTTTCTTCTTTTTCTTTTCTTCTTTTTTCCCACCAGACCCCTACGACTTCGTAGTGTGATCCCTAATCCCTATCTTAACGGAATGTCACCTGGACTTTATCAATCGAGATTTTCGCCAGCATCAAGTGGGTGGTTAACTGGCCGTATTGCTAATTATCTCTCTCGGTGTCAAACTTTTTATCATGATCAGGTCTGGACAATAAACCAAGTGTTTTTCCCAAAATGAAATGATATCTCCGAAGGTTAGTTAATGGTTTATTCTTTTCCTTTCTCTTTTCCCTTCCTTTCTTTTTTTCTTTGGCGGTGGTCTTCAGCTGATATCTTTCTCGGTCAATGCGTGACCTGATTACCATTATCTCTTAGCATTCTGTTTTGTAGGCCACTTCACCAATTTGAAATTTTCATTATTGCCATAGGCAGATGGCTATCTTTTATTCGCCGCCTCGTAACATAGATTAATTCGACAGATCCGTGATCTCACGCATCTCCTATCTTCTGCGAGAGAAAAAAAACTTTTTCTTTTCGCAAACGAAAACAAAATCTTCACCACTTTTCTTTGCCAAAAAATAACATCGCTCAGTATGTCTTTTCGTGATAGCTTCTTCTCGCCTTAATTATTTCAGCTTCTCGCCTTAATTATTTCTTTCTTTTCATTTTCACGCGACCGCTAAATAGTGTCACATCGTGCTAAACAAATGTTCTCTCCGTAAAATATCTTACATGTCTACAAGTTTAACATACGTTTCAGCGTAGAATATTGCTGAAACATATTGTCCAATGATCCTGCTATATATTTAGAGATTCTTGATAAACTCCAACGATGAATCAACAATATTATTGGTCCTAATTTGGCGTTTCTGCCACACTCACGTTCCCAGCACCGTATAGTCGCTTCCTTGTGGATTTTCTTTAAAATTCCATTGTAATAGTTCTAACGAACTCTTCACTATAATGTCTAGACTATGAATTGAATCGGAGTACGAAATTGACAGCAAGATTTCCCCAATTTAACAGATGAAATGGTTAGATGTAACCGCAAGAAGAGCTCTCTTACGGTTTATGATTTCCTGTGAACTTTGAGCTTAAACATTTAAATGGAATGTCAATCATAATTTACTGTCTTCCTGACTAATCTTCTATTGTTCTAGCTCTTTAGTAAAGTTTCTAGTTACTGATTCTTTAACATCTTTCCCTTGTGAATTATTACTAATCTTCCATATCGCAAGTATGTTTTGTTTTGGTGTTAATTTAGAGTGATTAATTATGACTTCACTAATAACATCTTCTAATATTCTTTACTGACATTAAGTGGAAAAACTATACGGAATCTATTGCAAGGTCATTTTGTTCATTGCGTCATGCTAGACATTCTTTTTTCTCTAGAATCTATTCTATATATCTATAAGTCTACCAGTCATCTAAGCTTAGAATATTGTTGCCACATATGGTCTGGAAATCCTGCTGTATATTTTACGATTCTTGACAAAATCCAAAGAAGAATCAGCAATATTATTGGCCCTGATCTGGCATCTCGTCTTCGGTCTTTTTTCCACAACTGTAAGGTTGCTTACTGTAACTTTTCTATAAATATGTTCATGGTAATTGTTCAGAAGATTTTTTCGCTATGGAATCTAGACTTTATGAATTTAAACTCAGTACTAGATTGCCAACAAGGTCTCATCAATTAACAGTTGAATTGAATAAATATAACCGTAAGTGGAACTTTCGTCCGGCTCATGATTTTCCTGTGAACTTAGAGCTTCAAAATGTCAAATGAAATGTCAATCATTATTTACTGTCTTCCTGACTAATTTTCTGTAGTTCTGGCTCCTTAGTAAAATTTATGTTTATTGATACTTTCACATGCAATAACCCCTTTTCTTACTGGATTTACTGTCTTACTTGGGATGAATCCGATTTTTAAAAAAGTGTAATAATTGCTAGATCTTCCACAGTAATTTTATGTACAGTTTGTTACAGAATTTTTCATATCTTGGCAGATCTATTATGACAATGTATGAATTTAATAAAAAAATGTCATAAAAACATAGCCACAAATAAACTAAATTAAATCGTTTAGATTATAAAACCAAAAAGATATTTAAAAAAATATTTAAAATTTCAGTATTCTTCCTCCTTCATGCGTATGAGTGACCGCATTAAAGTTAACATCACTATTGTTCGATGAAGTGCGAATCGCGTCACAAAACTTTTTCTATTGTACCATATTTTTATATATATATATATATATATATATATATATATATATATATATATATAAGAATAAACTTTTATTATGCCATATTTTTTCTTATATATATATATATGTAAGAATAATTTTTCTATTATTCATATTTTTCTTATATATATATATATTTATTTATATATATTTATATATATATATATATCAGAAAAATATAGCATAATAGAATAAGTTTTTTGTGACGCGTTTCACTGTTTAGGACTTCATCGAAGCATATATATATATATATATATATCGAGGTATGAGGATCTGTCAACTCATGGAGTTTTTATGTTTGCGTCGTCTGCGATACTTCACGCACGCTAGGGACCAGCATATTTGTCCACATATGCGACGGCGAGGATCACGGGACGTACCAACAGAAATATTTGTTAACGATTTTCTCCGTGGTTTTCTGTTACTTATCCGGTCAGCACCACCGATTTCCATTTTATGATGCCACTCTCTCCAGAGCTACTCACCCAAAGTAAGTCTGAGGCACATTAACATCTGAGGGGTTACTTTTTAGCTTTTCTTTATGCCTACGACAGACTCTTCAAATATTCTTTTGTCCACTGTCATTATATATATATATATATATATAAATTCATGAAACATTCATACAAAAAACAAATACAGGAGTTAATGATTTAAATGGCGAGAATACATCTTCGCAAACAATATCTTATTTATATTGTTTGCGAATTTGTATTCTCGCCATTTAAATCATTAACCTCTATATGATTCATGAATTTATAAATTATAATTTGCACCTTTAACTCAAGTATATATATATATATATATATATATATATATATATATATATATATATAAAGAAATTTAGTCTTAAGGTGTGCTATATTTTTTGGGATAGGGTGCTCAATATCAGAGATTCAGAGCATGTAAATATAAAAGTGAACATTGAAGTCAAAACTTAGAGGCGACAGTCTGTTTCATGCTAGACGCTATCGTCAGAACACGAGTTTTATATATATATATATATATATATATATATATATATATATATATATATATCCAATATGACCGAAAGTAATATATAAATTCTAACATTCACAGCGTTAATCTAAAAGAGGGCTTGATGCCGATATTTGGCCGATGATTATTCCATAATAATTTTATCATGTAGACAAAAACAGTTTACTGACTACAAAGATGTAACTTCGTTTTGGTGTATTTCAGTTGCACCTCGACAGGTGAGAACCAAAAATTGTTATGAACAATTCTGCTTTCAGGCAAGGCATATGTGAAAATTCACTTCCTTCTTTCCATTTGTTTGAGAAAAACAATATACATGAAGCAAAATGGTAGTGAAACAACAGTACTTCCTGTTAGCAATTTGGTCAAGGATGGGTGGGGTGTTGAATGCTGGCTAGTCTGGGAAGATTCTTTGCTGATAAACGACAGTCAAAATTTTAAGCGCAGCATCTCACAAACAATGGGTGGGGATGAAAAATAGGAATAGGATATAGTAATACGATGGGAGAGGTAGGAGGGATACATTCTAACGATTTTTAAGGTATTGCGGTTGAAGATACCCTAAAAATTAGTTATAGCTGTTCTAGAAATCTAGATAAAATTATTAAATCACATAACAATAGAATACTGAAACTTCAGAACGATAATAAACGCATCTCAAACACAAATTCTAATAGACCCCGAGAAAAAGGGCTATGAAATTGCAGAATCCCCGATCAATGTCCCTTATCAAACAGGTGCTTAAAGATATCCATTGTATATATATGCTATATCTGATCAAATGAGAATCCCAGAGATATTAAGCTGCATGTGGGATCAGCTAGAATAACTTTTAAGGATAAATATTACAATAACATAAACTCCTTTACAAATGCAGGTAAACGTAATATAACATCACTTCGAAATATTTTTGGAAACTGAAGGAGGAATGGCAAACACCTAAGGTTAAATGGAAAATCCTAAGACAAGTCAGAACTTTCTATTCTCTGAACGAACCTTGTATTTTATGTTTG
>CAHIKZ030000350.1:407500-410000 GCA_903632075.3 Acanthosepion pharaonis
GATCGGATTTTCTACATTTTTCAACCGATTTCATCAAAACTTCACAGGACTACGTAAAATTACCTTGCGGTGGTTCTGACAGCGCCCAAAATTGGAAAAAACACAATTGTTTTTGCACGAAAACAATTTGTAAACACGATTAAAAGGCATCAAGAGAATGGAAGGGGGACAACTCATATCGAGTTATACTTATAAAACCCAGGTTGTTTGTGTGTGTGTGTGTGTGTGTGTGTGTGTGTGTGTATTCGTTTATATATGGGAACGGATTTCCTACATTTTTAAACTGATTTCAACAAAACTTCACTTTTTTTTGGCAGTTAGTGTTTCTTATTGTTTTGCACACTTTTTTCTTTATTTTTACATTCGGAATGCTTTAAAAATTCCACTTACAAGACAATTGTTTATAATAAAATTCTATTCAATCGGGAGACTCATAACGATTGAAAACAATGTTTTTGTTTGAGTTTGGGTTTGACCAATTCGTAAAAAAATAAAAAAATAATTAAGACATGCGTGTCCGTCAACCTTAAACAATAATCTTTGTCAATTTTATTTTTCGGTCTTTATGAAGGTCGATACTTGATCTATCTCTTATTGTTACATCCCCAGGCAACGCCGGGCTTTTACTGCTATATATATATATATATATATATATATATATATATATATATATATATATATATATATATGCATTGGAGTATTTATAGACATTTCGTTCTATGATGGAACTGAAGAGACGCCCGCAGCCAGCGGATAGACGGTATGATGGAGAACCCGGGCTTATCTTTGGGCTCTATTCGTCTCTTCTATTTATTTTCTGTTTTCGAAGGATGTTGTCTTTTTGTGGACTGTTTTTTTCTACAATTGTTTCTTTCGACAGCTTTCGTCTGCCAATTGCCCGGATCGATTTTTGTCCTCGGCAAGTTGTTTTTCGAGCTGATCTTTGAATAGACGACATGGGGCTCCACGTGGTCGCATGTCAGATGCGAGGTCAGCAGATTCGAGCTGCACAAATCCATACTCACGCGCGCGCACTCGCACACGCGCCCGAACTCACACACAGGCACATCTACTATAGAATTAAGAAATGTGATTTTTTAAATGCTTTGTCCCTTCAAGACATGAGCGATCATGGCTTTACACAATATCCTGTCCATTGTAACACTAAAAGTATTTTGTGATTTTGTCATCTCCCTTAGATACTCTTCGTCCATCCATTTACACGCGCTCGTTAGTTAGATTAGGCGTTGTTTTGCCCTTTCCCTCTTGCATTCAATGTCCTGTGAGTGGCAAATTTCCCAAGTCCTCTTTCTTTATTATATGGCCTGGAAATGTTAACTATGTCGTTCTCAGTCTGTCTATATTTCTGAGATGAGGTATTATGTACAGTATTTACATTAGTCGGACTATTGTCCTCATCTTTGTCGCCATATTTGTCACAACGTTTCGGCCGTTGTACGCTCCGGCCTTCTTCAGGTGGTAGGAATTTCGAACCGAACCCTTTATCAAGGACACATGGCACAGTGGATAAAGGCGTTGGTTAGATCCAGTGATAGACCCAAAGAAGGTGAGTTCAATTCCTGGTTAAGGCAGTGGAGAACTTTCAGAGGGAAAATTAGCAGGAGATAACTGATAACTGACATCCATCAAACATGGCACGTGGAACTAGAACAGTCTACCCCAGTGATCGAAATAAAGGGTTCGGTTCGAAATTCCTACCACCTGAAGAAGGCCGGAGCGTACAACGGCCGAAACGTTGTGACAAATATGGCGACAAAGATGAGGACAATAGTCCGACTAATGTAAATACTATGTCGTTCACGTCTTAACTATAAATGCCCTTATGTTTCCTATTAATGTCCTTCGCTTTAACCTCACCGTTGCTCCCATGTTCGTTGCAGTCCGAGCAACGTCCTGTAGAACCGCATTTCTGTTGCCTCAAAACCATTTTTAATCTTAGAGCAGATTGTCTGTCATTTAATGCCATATAGGGATATGAAACAGTTTTTTTTTCTGTTATCGTTAATTCTAACTTGATTTTCATGTTTCTTAATACCTTGCTTAGTTTTTGGAAATCATCTAGAGCCTTCAAATTTCAGTGTGTCTCACATATCGTCATCTGTTAAATCATTTCCCGCATAGTTAAATCGTACTTGTTTGATTTTAGTAATTCAAATTAATAATTCACAGGTTGGGATGTTATTGAACGATCATGGCTTTGCACAATAGCCTGTCCCTTGTAACACTCAAAGTATTTTGTCATTTTGTCAGCTCCCTCAGATACTCTTCGTCCATCCATTTACACGCGCTCGTTAGTTAGATTAGGCGTTGTTTTGCCCTCTTGCATTCAATGTTCTGTGAGTGACAAATTTTCCGAGCCCTCTTTCCATATTATATGGCCTGGAAATTTCAACTATCTCTTTTTAGTGTTAACTATAAATCTCCTTTTCGTTTCCATCTTTTCTTTAACGTCATCGTTGCTCATATTTTCAGCTCGTTG
>CAHIKZ030000350.1:415000-467500 GCA_903632075.3 Acanthosepion pharaonis
AGCAAGGCGATGAATCCACGAAGATGCAAGTTGTTCCATGAAGTGAAAGAGTATGAGAAGATTTCAAAAGTAACCTCATCCAAAACAGGAAACATTGGAACAACTTCTACTCCTGTACAAATGACCGGAACAGGATAATAGGTAATAGTAATCTGATGAATAAAATCATTCACAATGTTTTATTAAAACAATTTATACATATTATTAGCTGTTTAATATTGTAGTCTTTTTCTTGGCAAATATTTATCCATTTATGTAAGTAGTTCAAGGAATTTGGCATACGTTAGGTTAACAATGATTTTAAAAAATATGAAAAAGCTTTCCTGAAGATTTTAATTTAAATGAAAGCTAAAGGATTAAATTTACTATATCCGGTTAGCAAAATTCTTTGGTGTATTTCAGGCAGAAATTGTTTTGATGGAAATAGTCATACATGATTTGTTTTCTGTGAAATCGATAATATCAGCCATTTTCAGACATTTGTAAACAAAACATAATTTTCAGGATTAAAAATCTTGCAAAAGTAAAATATATATTTCTGAAACGTTATTTAAGGAACATTAATAAATTTAAAGATAAGTTAATGATCTGATTTGAAACAAAAAATTACTTATAGTATAAAATGTATACAACCATTTCCTAACCACGGGGTCTTGTATTTTTTGTTTTTTTTTACGTGTTAATGGATTTATTGACGCGGATTGACCGCCGAATAGTTTATAGTTAAGTATGGTGTAACAAACGATAAATTTAATTAGGGTTTTCTTTTGTTTTTTTTTTTTGTTTTGCAAGCGGGGACAACCCTTAAAACATGTGACCTTTTAAGAATAGATTTATCGGTTTGTACATACATACATCAGAAATTCTGCATATATATATATATATATATATATATATATATATATATATATATAAACAATTCGAAATTCTTTTAAAAATAGTCGGGGTCATCAGATTGCAATAGCCTTTAAAATATGACAAGTAAATGTAGTTTTACATAATAACAATATTCCCTAAGAATTACCCCATCAAAACTGAACTTTTAAGATTCAAAAACTTTATAAATTATTCAATTTTAAATTGTAAAACTTGTAAAAAATGAAAGCATATTTTATAAAAAAAAAATTTTCTTCAGACAATATTGTCTTTAATATATATTATTCCTAAAAAGCAATTAAATGCTCTAATTAAATAATGTCTTAGTTTTATTGCGTTTGTTTTTATTTTTCGATTTAGGGCAGATTTTCGATAAGACCGGGTCCGATTTTGCCAAAAAAAATAAAAATAAAAATTAAATAAATAATAAAGAAAGAAATCTGTGATTTAAATTCCTCAAAATATCTGTTTTTAACTAATACAGTCACTAAAAATGATCTCGATCAATTTTCAAACTTTCATAAAATGAAGTAAGATGGAGAAACCCATGTAAATTTCAAAATAGTTTTATCAAGATTTTCAAATAAAAAATTTCAAAAATAATTCCCTTCGTCTGTGAATAAATCCTGAAATTTCATTAAAATCCGACAATTATTTTATTTTTGAAAGAATTTCAAAATTAATGTGTCTGCCACCGTAAAAGAGAGGCGAAAATTTGCTAGGCTGAAAGTTAGTACAACCGCTGACGCAAGAAAAACAGGTATTTTTAATCAAAATTTCGCATGTTCTAAAAAAGGATTAAAAAATTTAATTAAATAATTAAAAAGATACTTTGATATTTCCTCTTAATAATAACAAGGATTTTAACGATAAAACAATTTTTTTCATTACGTTTGGAGCATGTTTTCATCACGGTATCCTAATTTTTTAGCGATCTCGAAGAGGTACCTACATTTATATGTGATCTATCTTTCTGGAGTTAAGAAAAATCATATGTGTACTTTTTTTTATGAAAATCGATGCGACAACTTGAGGATGGGCGGCTGAAATCTTGAGCATAAGCATCTTGTGGAAAATAAGTAAATACACAACTTGAAGGTTAAATAAATATATAAGGATAAAACATACTTTATAATCTGCTAAAATCAGTGTCTGATCGCCTGTTTTCTTTCACGTCCCGGACTAACAAGTACTTAAGCGTAAATCGATGTATATTTAGTTTCTTCGTGCGCCCCCGGCAAATTCCATGCTGAGCCGACATGAAAAAAAAAATCTTAACTCTGATTATCTAGCGCCTTCCTGGTCGTGTATCTGTATTCAACTTGAACGTTTCAGGGGCCAGAAGAAAAATCTGATTATGGCTTTCAGCTGCGATTCTATATTTAAAACACCCTTGATGACAGCAGTTTTGAGTATTTTAAGTTTCTATCTAACCTAAATGCAGCACACAATCCTACATAAGCAGCGATGCATCGTTGGCGTTCTTCTTTCGATGATTTTATAATCTATCTATCTATCTATCTATCTGTTGAGATGTTGTGAGTTTCCCGCGTGTCGGTGTATGAATCAAGACAAACACAGTTGTAGGGGAAAATACTGGTATATTCATAAAAGCAATTAACAATAGAGTGATTAGTAGAACGAAGGTTGGTTAGTACGAAACAATATCCAAAGTCTATAGTCCAACGGTATGTAACGGGTAAGCTTATCTGGACTGCTCACGCTGACTCACTCTCTGACGCTCTGTCACTCTCTCTCCAGAGCTGACTTATATAAGAGGGACCAGTCCATTACTAGTTAGAAGGTGGGTGCGCCCCAACACTATCTATCTATCTATCTATCTATTTACGTCGTTTCATGAATAGATTCAAGAATTATTGATGAATATATTTAACAAAAATACAGTGTAACCCGGATATAAGAGAGTTGTCGGGACCGGAGAAGAAGTCTCTTATATCCGGGTTTCTCTTATATCCGGGTTTGGCCTATTTTATATACATTAACACGGGCTCTAATTTGAGACCAGAGAAAATCTCCCTTATACCCGGGTTTCTCTTATATCCGGGTCTCTTATATCCGGGTCTCTTATATCCGGGTCTCTTATATCCGGGTTACACTGTATGTATTTTCCAGCATAATTCTGTTCTTTATCAGTGCCTTTACTTTATATATTAATGGCAAGAATCGAAAACATTTAACTTGAATTATTTACACTATAATTGGTCTAATGCATTTGTCTTGTTTATTTCGGCCTTGATCGGCACGATATCGATCTGAGTAACCTACAGGGGATTCTGGACTGAAACCTTTACTTCATCTAGGAGGTAGACTGTTCTCATCCCACTGCTCATATCTAGTTCTTATTTTTAACGAAATTCTGACAAATGGGGCGACAACTTCAAATCGGAATAAGTTAATATACCTAAGTAAAAGAATAGCGGCGATCCTAAGAAAATTAGAAATCTTAACATGTTTCATGATTGGCGAACACAATCTTCACA
Organism: Acanthosepion pharaonis; assembly: GCA_903632075.3. Lineage (NCBI taxonomy): Eukaryota > Metazoa > Mollusca > Cephalopoda > Sepiida > Sepiidae > Acanthosepion > Acanthosepion pharaonis. Next base: position 418,378 of record CAHIKZ030000350.1, read on the forward strand.
AAATTAGATATACAGATAACATAAATCTAATAGCAGACACAGAAAGGAAAATACATGAACTCATACGTAATGTAGTAAAGGAAAGCGATACAATAGACTAAACATCATACTTACCTGGTGTCGGGATCCGTCCCTGCGCTGGTAGTATCATGACTACGACTAGCTTGGACCGGCTCCGGCCTGGATCAACTATGACTAGCTTAGACGAACTCTGACCAGCTTGGATAAGCTATGACCAGCTTGGACCAGCGGCCCGAGTGAAAACATTCGGGTCCCCACGTTAAAAACTGACCTTGTGTCACAACCTGACTCAGTGTGGGGTGGGCAAGTAAATACACTTACCTGACACAGGGCTCGTCCCTGGGCTGGTGGTATCCAGCTAGTTTGGACCGGCTCCGGCCTGGACCAGCTATGACAAGCCAAGACCAGCTATGACTAACTTAGACCAGCTCTGACCAGCTAGGACAAGCTATGACCAACTTGGACCAGCGGCCAGAGTGAAAACACTCGGTTCCGGACGTTAAAAACCGAGCTTGTGTCACAACCTGACTCGGGGAAGGGGGTTAAGTAAATACACTTACCTTGTGTAGGGATTCGTCCCTGGGCTGGTGGTATCACGGCTAGGACTATCTTGGACCGGTTCCGGTCTGGACCAGCCAAGCCAAGACCAGCTATGACTAGCTTAGACAAGCTCTGACCAGCTTGGACAAGCTATGACCATCTAAGACCAGCTTGGACCAGCGGCCCGAGTGAAAACACTCGGGTCCGCACGTTAAAAACCGACCTTGTGTCACAACCTGACTCAGTGGGGGAGGTCAAGTAAATAAATTGCTACGACTAGCTTGGACCGGCTCTGACCAGCTTTGACAAGCTAAGACCTGCTATGACTAGCTTAGACCAGCTCTGACAAGCTTGGACAAGCTATGACCAGCTAAGTCCAACCTGACTCAGTGTGTGTGTGTAGGGGGGGCTCAAGTAAATATCTAAAAGAGACTAGACATTAAGTGTAAGAAGAAAGAATATTTGATTGTCAGCAAAAGAAACAGCACAACATGCGAATTAAAATTTGGGGATAAATTTAACAAGGCCATAAAAATCTACAAAGTGCAACAAAAATCTAAATCCGAAAGCGCTTTGGGATTAGTGAAATATGCCTTTCAAAAATTTAAGCAAAGTATTAGCGACAACGAAAAGAGTATTTGCATGTTATGTAATATCGGTATTCCAATATGGCTGTGAATGCTGGACAATTTCATCATAGATGAATAAACATGAAGCGACAGAAATGTGTTCCTACAGTAAGATGCTGAGAATACAACAGACATATAGAAAAGTTTTACAGGTAATAGCAACAAGAATGAAGTTAATACTTAACATCCGTAAAAGACAGCTGAAACTTTTAGGAGACATAATAAGGAAAAAGGGCCAAGAAATTTCGACATTGTAGGACATACTGAAAGCAAATGAGTGAAAAGAAAGCAACGCATAATCTAGCTATCGAACTTTTGTAAATAGGTGACAGAACATGGTTTCAGACAGGCAATGTAAAAACAAAACTTTCTAAGAGCTAAAAAGGACAGGAAATTGTGCACATAACAAGTAATATCAGTGAAATGTTGTATGCATCGCAAAATTATTTTAACAATGAAGTAGCTGAAAATAATTCCCTTTGCACGTTGGTATAGAACATTTGGTTAGCCATTAAATATTGTCTCTTTTTGACTCCTATACCCATAAAAAATAATCTTCAGACTGGATACATATTGACGATGAAAAACGTGTTTATTACTTGATTCGAAAAAAAAAATGATGGTGTACAATGACTCTATCTAAAGATATGAAATGGGAAGTGCTTATTAGGGGTTTATAGTGTCATTATTTCGACTTAAGACGTTTTTCGACATAAGTCGTGACTTCTGGAACGAATTAACGACGTACAGTGAGGTATACCTGTATTTATTTTAATACAGCGTTTTTTTTTCATTGTAAATCCCGCTTGTTATAAAATATGAAAGTTTATATCAATTCCATTTACACGGTGGGCAATTTACCTAACCATTCCCTCAATCTTCAATTAATATGTCAAATCATCACAATAAAATTATTTTAAAAGTGTGTATATTCTTATGAACATGTCAACTTATTTTTAAAGAGATACCTACATTGCTGATAAAATTAAGGAAAGAAAGATTTAATGTGTTTAGTGAGTGTCAAGGGTATTTCTGGAGTAGAAATGGTTTGATTTTGGATAAATCGTTAGTGCTCAATGCATCACAGAGCAATTTGCTCGGCTTAATATCAGGAATCACCATGCAAAGTCAACCGATGATTTTATTGCATGACAACGGCCATCATAATCGTAGAAATGCAAATATTTTTCCGAAGAAATTATTAAATAAAATCCAAAACGGCTCATTTACGACAGAGTAAACGATTACAGTTTCCTTAGTTCATAGAATACAGTAAATGCTTTCAAGAACCATGAAGAGAACCGTGAATATGTTTTAAAAAAGAGGGAAGAGTAGAGAGGAAAACTGGATCGGAAAATCACAAAACGAAGAGGAATCGTCATTTCAAATTGGAGCTAAATTAGGTACCTCCACGAAATCGCTAAAAAATGAGCATAGCTTGATGAAAAAGACGCCAACCTGACCGAAAACAAAATTTTATCGTCTAAATGCTTATGTTATTATTAAGAGGAGATACCAATGTTTTTTTTTTTAATTATTTTTAAAAAAAAATTCCTTCTTTTTAGAACATTTTAAATTTTGATTAAAATAACCTTGTTTCTTTTTGTATCACCGGAACTAGTAAAATAACATTGACAATTTTTAGCACGTTTTTATTTTTGGTATGACACAGATTAATTTGGAAAATCTTGCAAAAATAAAAACAATTGTCGAATGTTAATGAAACTTTCAGGAACTATTCACTTAGTTCAGGTAAATGTAAATAATTTCACATTTCTCCTTCCGTAGAAGAAGCTATCCTCACGGAATCCGTCAATATGTCATTCATCAACTGTCAAGTGAAGCGAAAGTTTAAGACCTGCTTTGTTTTATTTTCAAATTATATCTTTTCGGTGCAGAAGCTAAGCTAAGCTTGGTTCAAAATATTTTAAATAAATCTTATAATTTCTGATTTTTTTAACATAACTTTTGAAAAAATGATAATTGGTATTTAAAAAAAAATTAAATGTAAGATTTCCATTTTTGTTATAAAATGGAAAAAAATGGTCAATTTTACTGACTGAAAAAAAACATTTATAACGAAAATTTCGGACGTGCTAGCAACGATTAAAAAATGAGAAAAAATACCGAAAAAATACTTTGATCTTTCCTCTTAATAATAACATAAACATTAAGACAATAAAATTGTGTTTTCATCAAGTTTGGCGTCTTTTTCATCATGCTATGCTCTTTTTTTAGCTATCTCCTGGAGGTACCTAAGCTAAATAGATCAATTAGAAAAGATCCAACTCAATTCATAAAATATTTAGCATGTGAGAAAGGAGTTTCATATATGAGAGTGAAACAAATACTTGAAAATGAAATCGTACGTGAAAAATGTGAGGGACCTTCTTACTCCAGCTCAGAAAGTTACAAGTTTAGAGAGATCGAAAACAATCTTTAATAAGTTGGAAAATAATACTGGAATATATATATATATATATATATATATATATATATATATATATATATATATATATATATATATATATATATATATTGTTTGAATAAAAGACAGACCACGTTAAGATTCCATGTAATAAGTTATTTCACCATAAACCCTTTAACAGGGTTCTGGATCATCAGACTTTACTTCCAAAAAAGCTAAAATGAAAATGAAATTTACACGTTTTTTTACGGACCTCATCAAGTATACGCAAAGTTAACGAAGTGAGGTGGGAGAGAGGATATGAGTGTGTCATATGTATCATTTTAGTTTCCTATTGTAACCCCAGTGTGTCGGCTGGATGTTGCTCAAATTCTCGTCTTTAGATAAAGGTGGTTAAGGGGTGAGCGATAAGGACTACATTAAAGGGAGACGTTACAATAACCCCAATAAATTACACGACAGGTTTCATTCAAATTCTTAGACGCTGTCAGTTCGCGTTACTTTAACGTGCATATTTGTGAGGTTAAGGTTTGATAAATATCTAAATTTTAAAACAATCAACGAAGAAATTAAACAATCTAAGAAGAAATTAATTTGAAATTCGGTGGAGTTTTGGGTATTTTCTATGAAGCAGTCGATTGGAAAATCCATAGACAGAACATTGAAAGAGTAATCCAATTTATATTTAGTACTTTTTCCACTAAAACTTTTATCTTATAGCTTGTTAGGTTGACATTTATTCGTTTGATTTTTGTTCATTAAGTAAACTCGTGATTGTTTTTGATTTTTGTTCATTAAGTAAACTCGTGGTTGTTTTTATGTATCCAGTTATCAACAGTTATTCCCACTTAAATAATTTTATTTTTCACATTGGGGTAGTGTCTTTCAATCTCAAATAAAATACTAATCTAAAACTTTCCCTTCGTGCTATTTAAAATTCACTTCCAATTGGAGAATATTAGAGGAGAAATTTGGAAGAGATGTCACTAGCAGAAAATTAGGCCCTTCTTTTACAATTTCTTATTCTTATCGTTTTGGATTTTATTTATTAATTTCTTCGGAAAAATATTTGCATTTCTACGATTATGATGGCCGTTGTCATGCAATAAAATCATCTTTTCTAGACAAAGCGTGTGTAAGAATTGTGCAAATGTTTTATATTTCCGAGTCCTTTTCGTTATACCTTTAGCCATTATCAAGGATGATTCGATTTTTCAGCTTAATTGAGTGTGTGCGTTCTGTGTATGTATTAGTGTGTGGTAGGGATGTTTTTAATTTCCGAATACGGTTAACACATTGTGGCTTTGTTCGTAATAAATATTGTTAAGAATTGGCTTTTCTTTTTTATTATTAAAGCTTGCATTATTTTTAGTCTTTGTAGGTGGATGCATTTAATATATTTGTGTTTTCTACTCGTATGTTCTTAATGAAGTCGGGTAAATTTGTGTGTGTGTTTAAATGGGTTCTAATGGAGCTGTGATCAGATAGGTGTAACGTAAGACGTCTGGATAAGCATGTGGTTGTGCAACAGATGTAATTATTTATGACTCCTGTTTGATCAGGAACACAGTTCCTTAAAGGGGCATTTGAACTTACAGATAGTATATATATATATATATATATATATATATATATATATATATATATATATATATATAGGTGTGGGTGTGGGTGTGCGTATTAATAATATGTATTATAGATCACCGTGCCTGAGGAACTGGGAAAACCACCCAGCGAAACTACAGTCGCCCGCCCAAAACTTAGGTAAGCGTGTATGTACTAAAACATATCTTTGCTCTGTATAACCACATTGAGCTGTATTACGTTTACACCTCATGCATAAATTTAGCAATTATTTATTTGCTTGCCAGCGTATGCACACCACCACACGCGTACACGCCTGCTTATATTTGACCATTTCATTTATCCAATCTATAACTATAACTATAACTATATATATATATATATATATATATATATATATATATATATATTATAACTTAATTGATTTAAAATATGTTTTTCTCTACACATTTCTAACCATGTTTGAAAAACGTTTTCTATTTTGAAACATGGTTAGAAATGTGTAGCGAAAAAACATATTTTAAATCAATTAATTTATAATATTATTGCTCTGTAAATTTACATTGAGCACTATTTTGGAAAAAAAATATCTATAAGAACACCGGATTATATATCTTACTGTTCTTTCTTTTTATATATATATATATATATATATATATATATATATATATATATATATATATATTTGAACTTCATTTCAGTGCTTCATGAGCTTCCGATTCTTAGCTATGATTAATTAATGTTGAACATGTCACTTTCCTTTATGATAAATTTAATCACGATAATTTTGTTAATCTTAGAAAGCAATAAGACATTCTTATGGCTCAAAGTAGAGACTAATAGTGTTATAAAAAGCTTGGACAATTCCAGTAAGATATATTTAGTCTTTTCTAAGATGCAAGGGTTAAGAGTATAATCTAACAATTGGACAATTTTGCTGTTACATCCTGTATATATGAGTTGTATTAAATTCAATGGTGTTTTCCAAAATGAGAAAAAAAATCCAAAAGTTAAAATTAAAAATCTTTTAGTTTGGATTAGATACTACTCATTGAAATATATTTCTAACCGCAATATCGATTACTTACGCACACACGCAAACACAGGCATAGACAGAAACACATTGTTGTGTATGTGTGTTTTTATGCGTTTATATGTTTTTGTTTAGACATTATTGAAATATGAATCATCATTGCATGGTGGTTGTCATTTTAAGGTTTTCATGCATAATTCAGTCAGAAGTTAGTATTGAGACGGAAAATTAATTTGTTCGTTCATCGCTTCATACTTTCTAAAAAACACATAAGCACTCTGACACACAAACAAATATTTTGTAAATTTTGTTATATGCACATATATATATATATATATATATATATATATATATATATATATATATGTGTGTGTGTGTGTGTGATGACAGAGAGAGTGAGTGTGTGTGTGTCTATATGTGTGTGTGTCTGTGTGTGTATCTGTTCGCGTATGTCTGTATGCATCAGTGGCGTCTTCGGCTATCGAGCTTGTCGGGCTCAGCTCAAGTATGTCAACATTCAAGTATATCTGTTTGAAAGCAACAGAAATCTTTTGAAGTGTGTCGTTTTCATTCTTGACTTCAGCTGGATACAAACTTAATTGTTTTAAAATTCTCTGATAACCGGTATGCCCTATTTTTCAAAGAACAACTTTTGTTTGAAATACCCATTTTAAATACTTTATTCCGTACAGTATGATAATTTTTTAGCAGTAGGTATCAATTGAAAAAAGGATACATTATGTTATCCGGACTTAAAATCAGCGTAAATCAAAGACAGCGTCAGTCTTTACTCGTCGACTGGTGGGTTGGGGTGAGTTGTGTGACTGGGGTAGTGTTGAGGGAATATGATATCAGTTAGCATTATTGATTATAAGTCTACAATAAATTAAACTAGAAATTCACAGAGAGATACATAAACACACTAGCGGATAGAGATATATACAAACACACATTCGAAATAGATACACACGTTATTTAAAGAAACATGTCTGGCTTGTTAAGGAATGTTAAATAATAGTTTAGTAGACTATTATTTCTTAAAGAATTGTATTCAGATTTGACTGCTTCATTTTAATCACTGAGGTCAGATACAGGAAAGAAAGAAAGTCGATTATGATTGGCTGAAGCTAGCATGGGAATGTTATATAGAAAGGGATTGCAGGGAGTTGGATATTATACAAAGTAGACGTGATTTATACGTGTCTGGAAAGTTTCTTCCCAGTGGGGGTGATAGAGCGACCCCAGGGGATAGTTAAGATGAACACGTTGACGTAGTGAATAAAACTAAATAAGACTAAAATTCATTTGCTGAAGTTCTCTTCTAAATCCGAACAAAACAACTAGCAATCAGCGTCCGAGGATGAAGATTATGATTGAATCAACATGGTCGACACAAGACCAACCTCAACTAAATGTGTATGCAACATTACATCTCCGAAAAAAATTGCAAAAAAAAATTGTTTATTTTTATAGAATTATTAAAATGAACATTAAAATGGCACATAGTGTTTTGTGTTATTTCATACACTGAAATGAATATATATATATATATATATATATATATATATATATATATATATATATATATATGTGTGTGTGTGTGTGTGGGTGTGCGCGCGCGCGTGTGTGTATGTGTGTGTGTTAAATAATTTAGTTAGAATAGAGGAATCATTTAGAATCAAAGTTATAGCAAAAGTTTGATTGTAATGATCCTGACAACCATTATATATATATATATATATATATATATATATATATATATATATATATACATACACACACGGTCATACGTCATATATATATATATATATATATATATATATATATATATGAGTGCATGAGTATATATATATATATATATATATATATATACTCACACACATATATATATTTACACACACACACATATATATATGCGTGTTTTGTGTGTGTGTCTGTGTCTGTGTGTGCGTGTGTCTGTGTGTGCATGTGAGATTGTGACCGTTGGCGCTCGTATGTAAACGTTACCAACTCAAAACAAGAGATCGAATTTGACTATTATCCCCCTAGCTATGACTGCACTCAGTACCCATGTTTAGCAACCAGGATAGGAAAATTACAAACGGTTTCTTAGTGGCTTTATTGCCTTGCTTGTTTGAAAAAATGATTTATTGGCATGCAAATCTCGCTGGGCGCATCGACGTGGTTTAATGTTCATCAAGCTTATCTCGACAGAATACTTCCGACTGTGGAATCAGTTCGATCATGAATTGGTACCCCATACTTTCGGCCTTGTGCCACATTTAAGTTAATCTTCAAAAATCACGATACGTATGTTTAAATTAATATTTCTTGCTCCCTTTCATGCCTTTGTGCTACGCATGTTTTATATGTAACCAAAACTGTAATGAATATATATATATATATATATATATATATATATATTCTACATTTAATGCACGTAATTATGACGTTATTTCGCAATAACATGGCCTTACATTGATAACCTAAAACGTATCAGTATGCAAATAAAACTGTTTCAGAATAAGTCATATACAGGAGCAAGATTTAGATTGAATGCTCCCAAATAAATCCTCTGAAATTTTTTGAAAAACAACGATAAAAATACTTTTTTATATTGATTTACGGATTTCTCTTCAACTTTAGTCTTGGGGAAATCTAAATTTACTGATATAACGATTGCAATATAAAATAAGTATTTCCTAAACTCAGTCGAAAGTAGTCCATTATTTTTTAATCCGATAACAGCATTTTAATGCTAATTCAGTACCAAGAGAATCCAATTTTCTTTTTAAGTTGCACCCCAGGTATTCTGCAGAACATTTGGGAGCACGTGGTACCTGACGAAATCAGCCAGATCCCAAGAGAATGGCCCATAGCTTGAACATACAAGCAAAAAGATTTCATTTTCAATTGTAACATTTTTCCTCTGAGAGAAAATCTTCATTTTTATCTCTGATATTTTTTTAAACTCTTAGTGAATTCCTACATAATCAAGATTAACAGCTGGCGTAAGGGTTGATATATGAGGTCCATGCTCTACATTTATTGCAGATTGAAGATTAAAATAAAGAATTTCTTTCTAATGCACTTTTTATATTCTTGAAAGTACGAAGAAAAATATTAATCATTACTCGGATTTTTGGTTCATTTCAGATAATCAGAATCCCCCAAAAAGAAAGATATTCTAGTCTATTTTTCTTTGTCTTATTTCCTAATCACAAATAAAACACACACTTTGAGATTCCCGAATTGTTTTGCTAAAGTCGGCTTAATATAAATCTTTTAATAAAAATCTCTTATATGTCTATATTTCTTAGATGAGCTATTATAATTATTTAAACCATTTACAATGTTCGGAGTATTTTCCTCATCTTTATTGTCATATACTCTAAGTTTTTGTTCAGCTCTGCTGTGGCCAGATATTGAACTCAAAATTGTTGGGGACATGTCCCAATAGATAAAAGCGTCGGTAAAAGTAATTGAAAAGTGACATGCCCTAAAGAGTTGTGAATTCAATACCTGAATAAAAACTTGAAAAGTTGAGTTACTGAAGGAAATTAACTGAAACTTATCCAGAAAATGCATGGCGTAGAACTAAATCAATCTGCCCCTGTTGACTAAATAAAGGGAAATTTTCGAAATTTCAACGTATATCACCTGATGGAGGCCGTTAGCATACAACGGCCGAAACGTTGTGAATATGACAATAAAGATGAGGAGAATAGTCCGAAAAATATAAATAGTGTAAAATATGTTATGTTCAGTCTCTTTTTATTCATTGAGAATTTTCCATCTATGCAGTAAATATATTTGATCTATTCAGAAACTCCGTAAAATATTTTTTTTACAATAATACTTAGAATTTTCCTTCAAGGGAAAATATCAATTAGTTACGGTTTAATAAATGGCTAATAATTTAGATAAAATTTGTCATTTTATCAGTGTAACTGCAGATATAGGCAACACCTCTGATTATGAAGAGTCAATAACTATACTTTAGTTTATTATATAATAACTTTTTTAAAATACTGATTTAATATTTTAAACTACTGAAATCAAACATATATTGTAATTAAAATATCTAAATATATCATTTTATATTCTTTTTAAAAAAGTGTTTTACTTGAAGAAAAGTCTTGAATTTTCTAAGCAGAATACATCGGATACTGTATATACATTTACTCATTATTTGATTTTATCATGAAATAAAATGATTTAGATTTTATTTAATGAAGGATTACATGCTGATTGTTATATTTACTAACAATATTTTATATATATTTGCAGTGGTTACGCTTTCACTTTACTAAAGACTTTAATAGTTTCTCCCATTCATCAACACATTGCTCAAATTGTGCCACTACGTCATGAAGGATTGACACACTTGAGTATGTGATACGGAAAATATCACCCTCCAATATGAGCCGTATCACAAATTTCTTAGGACTAATGACAGGACATGAGGGTGACCGAAATTAATTATCAAAATGTCCACGGAAATATTTATTGCTACGTGTCTCTTCAATTTGGCCGCCTTCAGTTATGACTGAAAGTCTTAAATATGTCTGATAACCCGAGCAACTCGCCTCTCTCCAACATTTGCTGGTAAACTCATTTTGAACCATCAGTAGCAGCGGTAGACCAAATCGTGACCGGTTGCTTTCTGTCGCTTGAAATTTATGTTGATATATTCGGCAATGATTCTTGACGAAGCTGTGTAAACCATATTGTTTTGGTAGTTGAACCTACACAGTGGGAAACTTCGCGTCCTACCAAATGGTGATTTTGTCGCTGAATATTTTCCAACATTTCTTCTTTCCAGTCGTTTTTGCTTGGGGGTACATGAAAGAAACTGCCTCCGTTTAATGTTCTATGATATTATCAGTAAACTCTCTTCCATAATTCTCCTTTGCGACCTCTCCAAAATATATTTTTTTTTTTTGCTATCTGCCTCATGCTTCCACGTGGAATTCTCATCATCTTCTTGAGGCTTTCGATAACTTTTCTTGTACTAAATGAACAGTTTCTTCTTGTAATTTTACAGGTTGCGATGGATGAACTGTCGTCTGAATTACTCAACAAGGAAAATGACACTGACATCTCATTTATATAGATATATTTACCAAGATTACATAAAAAAATATCCTGAAACAACATACTATTCAATAAAATCGCCATTGGCTTCAAACATAGTTCCCAGACAACTTCACAACCTCTTGCAACTCTTCTGGATGAATTCCTTGTATAAGTTCGTGAATGCTGCCATAATCCTTGCCTTCAGTTCATCTTTAGTGATACAAGTAGTTCCGTTGGTCTGTGGCTCAACTGTGCACCACACACAATAAGCAAGGGTGTTACAGTCTGAGGAGTTAGGCGGCCAGATTAAAGGGTGATGTGGGTGCAGAAATTGTCTAACAGCCATGGTTAGTTTCTCGTGCTGGTGTGGCATGGTGCAGAGTCCTGTCGCCTGATATAGGGTCCTCCAGCGGCCGACCTCTTGACCAGGGTGGATCACTACATCCTGAATGCACTTGATATTGGCTTCTGTATTGAGTTAGAGACCCTGTATGAAGATGAATTGAGACATAAGGTCGCCATAACGAGTCATCACTCCAAACACTGTGATGTTGGCTGGATATATTATCAAAAACTTTCTGAATACACTGCAATTGTCCTCAGACCCAAAGACTCTGAAATGTTCGTATGGAAGCTTCCGGCGCGAATGCCAAGTAGTCCATCCTGCCGTTTCCAAATGTCTGGCGATGTGAATTGCGCCATGGTCTTCTTTTTCCTCAAAGACCTATTATACTATACATTCGATAAAATCAAAAACAAACCACGCGCATGCGTGAAATTAGAAAAAATAAAATGGCGATAATTTACTCATTGCAATCTCTATGTGATCAAAATATTTGCTAATCTTAAAACTTTTCCACACATTAGAAACTTTTCTTCTGCAAATATTCAACTGATTCATCTCTTCACAATTCTTCGTATCAGTCATTTTCAACACAACAATTTTATCACGTTTCGTTTTAGTCGTCATATTTGATATAACTGCAAGCAATAAATCAAAAGAACGTTACGAAGTATTATGCAAAATTTCACTTTATAGTTCTCATCTCATTAACGTGACTATCTGTCAATGTAAGTGAAAACGTAGAATTTGCATAAACATCTATAACTTACTGACAGGCTTCGGGCTCTAGCTATCGCTTCGCAAAGACATATTCACTACTTGAAACAAACATTTTCAATGAGCATTTCATTCATAAAATGACTTGTTATAGCTATAGAAAGTTTTACAAATAGATACCAACTTGTTGAATAACAAGTAAAATGCAAAAAATTTCAGCACTATATAAGACGATATTCCTAAACAGAACCATTTTTGATATGAAAGTCAAAACAATCTTTGAATAAAAGAACTTTCATGAAGGACAAATAATGAAATATAGTTTTTTTTTTAAATCAATTAGTTAAGCCCGAAGAATGATATCACCGAGAATTAGATAATATATAATATAGATATATAGGGTATAAATTATTATAAAATAGAGTTGGAGCTTTTTAACCCTAGAATACGTTGCATAATACTGCTTCAATTTCACAATGATTCAAATAGATTTCATAATAAAGGTTTAACGTAATTAGCTATTACTTTTTTCTAACTCTTCAAATGTTGAATGTATAACTAATTCTAATTTCTATTTTCCCATATTTACACTATATGAATTTTATCTTATAAATTGTCCACGGTTTCGTCACCAATGAAATAAAAATAATTGTCTGTACGAAAAACAAGGATCTATGTACATCAAATCATCTTTAAATTAAGTGGCAATAGAAGAATTATCGTTGAACTTTTAAAAGATAAGATTAAACATTAAATGAATATATTCACATGCAGCGATCAATTTTTGAGTTCTTCTGTAGTTTATTGATGAATACCGGATCTACTCTTCCCTTTCTATTGTAATAATGGTTAAACCAAAATCCTTCACGGGAGATAGCTTAAATGCCGCTCGATAGGGCCTCTATTGAACTAGTTTATAAGAAAACATTCAATGCAATTTTGGATACAAATGGAAAATAAGAGTTACTCCTCTTGAACCATGAAAGCAACGTTAATAGCTAGTATAATATATTAATCTATAATTTAACCTCGCATAATCTGGCAACCCTGAATCTGAGCTCAAAGAAAATCGTTCCTTGGGCCTTACTATTCTGGGGTATTTGAATGAGCTAGGAATCACTAAAATCAGACCAGCACGAGCGGAGGAGTTACAAGGACACACACACGAACAAACGCACAGATATACACTGTACTTTATGTATGTGTTCAGATATATTTAGCTATTTTTCGATATTTCAAGAGATAGGGATTTCGTTTACCATTTAACATATTATATTCGACTACCATTCCGTCTTTGTTGCTTCTAAAACACTATATTAATATGGGCAATATTATTTTGTGTCTGGAGGTTTACCCTTCCACTCAGGGATTAAACCTTGGAATGTAAAAGAGACCGAAAGATTTCATAAGCCCGCCTGCATTTATGGAAGTATGTAAAAGTTCTCGTGATTAAAAGAAGCAAAATTGCGAATAATAGACCAAAAGATGTGTGGAATAATAACATTTTCCTTTGCACTGTCCAAATTTTTGCCCGCGGGTTAGAATAGAGTTCCAAAACAATCTCAGCCTGGTCGCTAGCACTGATTGCGCCATTCTTTTTGTCTCAAAGAACTAGAGTCAGGAGAACGCCTTGTTGTCTGTAGCAAAGAGAAATAAACGCAACGATTGTTGGCAGCTAACCACTTAAACATCTGTTTTCTTTCGGTACCTATACAAATATAATAAAGAAAATATATTAACTATTCACTAATGTTTCGAGAAGATGTTGGTGCTAAAAGTGACGTTTCAAAACAGAAAATGCCAAAAATATCTTCATCTTTGAGATCGTCATCACAATTTGCTCGGCTTCGTTCAAGTTTATTATACGTTAAAATATTTGTAGTTCTGCAGATAATTTATTATATATCGGTTAAATTATAAATAGGTTATATAATTGTATATATAAAACAGAGGATGTATGTCTGTCTGTCTGTGTGATAGCTTTTCACTTGAGATCCCCCAAACAATTTTCACCAGACTTGGCACATACATTGTACAATGTAAGAGATAGGTTCTTAGTGTAAAAAATCAATATATTTTTTAAAAATTAATAACCGATAAAGCCGATCAAAAATTCATAAATTCAACATTTTCCTCCGATTTCGTTCAAACTTGGTATGTAGGCTACTTACACCGTTACGGGATCAATGATAGCTCATTTTTAATTCTACGCCATAGCGTTTAGCGAAAAATGAAAAATCGATTTCAAAATAAATCAATTTCAACACAAAGTTTAAAATAAGATACCCCTCAGATTTCAAGCAATCTAATACAAACTTCACCATGTTGTAGCAAATAATAAATTAATTGTTTAGCAGTCATTTAACTTGATAATTGAATCCACTGATATAGTGAAAACTCGCGTAAATAGCGAAAAATGGCGATTTTTACTGGTTTCTTTCTTCTTTTTCGTTGATCTTTCAACCAATTTTCATCAAACTTAACAATTGTTTTATAAATGTATCCTCTTTTACATCCCTGGTAGCACACTAACAAATTGAATTTCAAAAACTCCAAAATAATTGTATCCTGTAGTGGGTCTTCATGTTGCCTGTTTTACCCCTTCATGTCCTCGGTTAACTTCGAATGAATACATACAGACTACTTCTCTTATATCAGTAACTGCATTAATTCATTTTTTTTAATGAAAGTATTTTAAACTAATTAAAGAAGGTATACCGTTACATATAAACATGATGTGGTTTTTGCTCCATTCTCATTGAACGATTTTTCTGATCGACTACCTGGTATGGCTACCAGTAGGTTATAAAATTATATATAGGTTAAATTATTTCTGTTGGAGTTATTCGTATAATTGTATATATTATAGGTTAATCTGTTTTTCTTAGAGTAATTCAGATAACTAAAGGTATTATTTGCGTTTTCTCATTTTTGATACAGGAACGTTTTTCTCCTATTCACAGTAACAGTTTTGTTGTACTATTCTTAATTTATAATGATTTTGGTTATTTCATATTGGCTAAATGCGAATGGTGACATTCTAATTTCCGATATTTGCCTTTCTCTTTCATTCTCTCACTCATTCCCTTTCGCTCTGTCTGTCGCTGTCTCTAAATATCAGGCTTCCTGAATCTATCTATCTATCTATCTATCTATCTATCTGTTTACTTCTTTGATTGATGATCTCGTTCCTTCTATCTACAGATGAATAGTGATATGACCATGGGTTCAGCATTTGAGCTAGAAGTAATTTTTAAGGAAAATAAGAACAAAATGACACTTATAATTTAAAGCAGAAGAATAGAGTCTAAGTCCAAAACATGTATAACGTGGAATGGGTTCATAGGCAATTTACACTCACAAGACTCTCATAGAGAATCCTTGCCTCACCTAAGTTTATATATATATATATATATATATATATATATATATATATATATATATATATATATCACCTACTTCATGCCTGGAACACAGATGAACGAAGAATGAATACAAAACTCAGTCCTTTTTTAGCGTTGATCACTGAGTGAATCAATAAATTTACCAATCTTAATCATAGAATTCGTTTTGTAAAGACTGTACGTCATGTTACAAATTTTTCTTTCTGTCGTCTCGATTTATGACGTGGGTTAGCATGACTTTGGGAAACATCCTATCCTCTGCACCTCTTAAAATATTTGTGTTTTTCTTATGACGCTATCATTCTGTTCCCTCATCTATTTACACAAGCCCATTAACTAGGTCCCTTATTTTTGCTTCTATTCCTCTACATTTGTCCCGTGAGTTTTTAATTTTCTAAGCCGCCTTTCTTCCTTATACCTCCAAGAAATGTTAACTGTCTCTTTCTGAATCTTATTATAATTGGCCTTATTGTTTTCATTTTTCATAAAACTTACTTATTGCTTTCATGATCCGTCCATGGTATATACATTTTTTAAAAAAATTTTTAAGTACTTTGTCTATTAATTAATTTGCAGAAATTATGTTATTTTTTTTTCACTCAGAGTAGATTAGACTTGTGTTTCTTTGTCGAAACAAGAAATGCTTTAAAATTCAGTATTTGTCTTTCAGTTGAAACATTAATCAAATCAAAACATTTGTAATCCTTCAACAGGGAATTTGAAATAATGTCGTTAGCCCGTAAGAAGATTACACAAATACCATGTCTAAGGAAGGCTTCTGATATTTTCATACGATTTGGTGTTCGCAATTTTTTCACCAAAGCGACTTACTGTTGAGTTTACACACTAAATTGTTCATTAGATCGAAAGTTTTGGTAAATGACCGGTGATCATTATTCACCAAATAAAGCAACCTTTGCAGAGAACCTATGGAAAATGTTAGATTAGGGTGGAGGAGGATGTCAGGTTTAAAGGTCCAATGTTTGTACATATAGGGAAAATAAATCTGCAGACATTGCAGCCGTTTCCGGATAAATGTACATCATTTTCCCTATTATCTCTTACTTTATTTTCTGAACACTGACCATATTATACTGATGTTTCTTACACTAGATGTTCCTTAGACGCTGACATTTTATGAACAATTTTTTTTTTTTTTTACAGAAATATTGTAATATTCCGGTTCTCTCAGAATTTGATATCTTTGTTTTAGTTAATTCATGCAGCTGCACTAATCAGCAGGCAGGTTAGGTTTAAGGCTCCAATTTCACGGTGGAACAATATCTTAATGGATTAAATCGTTCGTTCGCCAATTTGTTGACATAGTAATTATGGATTCAATTCCTGATCAAGGTTGTGTGTAGTTGGATTCAATAGGAACGTGTGAGTAGCACAAAAAATAAGAACTAGACGATAGTCCTAGACATAGGCTGTGGAACGAGAACAGTTTGCTCCTGTAGATTAAATAAAGTGTTCAGTTCGGACATCCCTGCAGGTTATACGTTCGGTATACAACAGATAAACCCTGGAAATCATAAGGTCTGAAACGTTGTGATAACAGCAAAAAAGATGAGGTCAATAGTCCGAATATAAATAGTGTAAACAATTTAATATTCGATGTTTAGTAATTTAAAATTTTATCTACAACTTGCAATATTTAGTTTCTTTATATGTATAATAATTTAAGCTAAACGGACATTTTGTGATTTACGGATATTGTCAAGGTGTAGTGAAATAAAAAGCTAAATAAATGAAGAACTATACGCAGGATGAATTGAGTAGATACTAAATTATATATTTCCATATTACCACAATACTTATGTTATTAGGTTGGTGCAAAAATAATTACGTAATAATGTCGTTTTTTGACGTATTTTTAACGTCAAAAAACGATATTATTACGTCATTATTTTTGCACCAACCTAATAGTTTGTAATCATTAACCAGAAAGACTTGTGGTTATTGTTTAATAAAACCTACCTATAATATCTGAGGTTAAATTAATCTCGCGTTTTAAATAAATTCTCCAAGAGCTTAAAATAATACAACAGTTCTTTATCGAACACAATTGAAAATGGTAAGTCAGTTTCAAATTTCTCGCTTAGATTTTTTGCTGACTTTCAAATATTGTTCTTGCAAAGAGTTATATCATCTGTTCTCCCAACATATCAAATCGGGGATTATTCCATGATTCACTTTCCATAACATTCAAATGTACGTTGTTTAGTGTACCGAGGAAAATGTCCGAATATATCAACTACCCCAAGAAATTTCATGAACAACCCAGCGTTTAAAACGATTTATATATATATAGGAAATATTGTCAGGTAGATTATATCACTAGAATTCTTCTTATTTAACGACATATTTATTCTGCCATGAGTTCTCATGGCGTTCGCAGCGTTGGCTATGGCAGTAAAGCTTCAGTGGGCTCCTGATAGCAGACACGGAAAAGAAATTACAAATCCTCCTACAGAAGGTAGTGAAGGAGAGCGAGAAGAAGAGACTAAGTATAATTTACAAGAAGACAGATTGCATGGTCATCAGTCAAAAGATCAGCCCGAAATGCGATTTACAGGTCGGGGACACTAAAATCAAACAGATGCGGAAATTTATATATCCGGAAAGTATTCTGACAGAGGATGATAAGTGCGACGCTGAGATCCGAAGACGTATTAGGATGGCCATAGACGCATTCCAAAAACCTTGGCAGAGTATTACAGGACAGGTGGATTTCGTTGGTAACAAAGAAAAGAGTACTGAGCTGCTTCGTGACATATGTCCTCCTTTATGTGAAGGTTAGACGGTCTACTCTATCATGAAGAAGAGACTCGAGACAATGGAGATATGGTTCTACAGAAGGATGCTAAGGATATCATGGACGAAGCGAGTGTGCAATTATGAGGTGTTTGAGAGGATGTAAATAAGGAGGAAGCTTATACTAAACACCAAGGAGAGGCAGCTGAAATTTCTGGGACACGTAATGAGAAAGGAGGGCCTGGAGAATCTGATACTCACAGGTCGAATAGAGGGAAAGAGAGACAAGGGAACGCAACGCATGAGATACCTGGCGGTCTTAAGCGAGTGAGTGACACAACGTGGTCTGAGGGAGGTCACAGAGGAATGAAACCTATTGAGAGGTACAAGGGATAGGGGAAATTGGAGAGCCATGATCGCCTACTTCCAGAAATAACACGGCACATAAAAAGAAAAATATTGAATTTTGTTATCTGCCAGTTTGCTAGGTTGTAATCTCATTGTTTTTCAGGCTGTAGATGATCATGGCCCTCCACAACATTCTGTCCCTTGTAGCTCTTTTGTCGCTTTGCTAATTCTCTCAGACCTTGTCCTGCCATACATTTGCTCAAGCCCATCAAGTATACCACGCGTTGCTTTCCTCTATTCCTCATTCCCAATATCTGACCAGACCTGACCTGACCAGACCTAACCTGACCTGACCAGACCTGACCTGACCAGACCTGACCAGACCTGACCTGACATGACCTGACATGACCAAGGCCACCCTTTTCGTTACGCGCCACAGAAATCTCAACTGCCTCTTCCTGAAGTTAAGGATAAGTTTCCCTTTGTCTCCGTTCTCTCCGAAACCTCGGCGTTGCTCATATGATCGGCCCATGGTATCCTCAGCATCCTTCTGCATGATCAAATTTTTGTTGCTTCGCGTATCTTCTACAACTTTGAGAAGAAATATCAGGTAACAGTACAAAACCTTCTCTTCGTTTCTGACGAAAAATGAATAGTACGGGACTAAGACAAATTACAGGAGGAATTAATGTTAGTGCGTTTAAAAAAAAAAGAATTTTTGGTTAAAGGAAAAAATTATGGCGATATTTACATTATTCGGACTGTTTTCTCAATCTTTGTCGGCATATTTATTAAAACGTTTGTATGTGACACCTTCTTCAGGTGGTTGGAATGTCGAACTGAATCGGTTATTTCGCCCACTGGAGTAGACTGTTCTAATTCCACGTGCAATGTTTAATGGATGTCAGTTATCGCTTGTTAATTCTCAAGTTTTCCACTGCCTTAACCGGGAATTGAACTCACACTCTTTGGGGTCCTCTCACTGGATCTTACCAACGCCATTATCCACTGTGTCATGTCTCCTCAAGTAAACACATCACAGTGGATAAAGATCAGAAATATAGACAATTATTGGGATCTGAGAAATATAGACAATTATGGCGATCTTTAGCTATTGATAGATATGCTCTTTTAATTATGAACGAGGGAACGATTTAAACATAGAAATTTGGTTTGATTATTTTGTGTGAAATATGCTGTGGAATATTATAAATGGGTGACAAAAAAACACTAAGATCTAAGCTTCTTTGCTGCATGAAGAAACCCTTTAAAAAGGTTTGAAAGGTGAGGTTTCTAACCTGTTATCTATTGTATGAATACAAATACATTATGATCCTGTTTGCAAGAATTTACGGGATTTATGACGTCATGAAGCCATAAAATTAAGTAAGGCTATATCATCAGAGCATGATGTTTAGAATCAGAGAAACATTAAGAAACCTAAATAATGATATAATTATGTCACATGAAGCGCACACACACAAACACATGCACACACACAAACTCTCAGGAACACACATGCTAATACACATATATGCTAACACACACACACACACACACACAAGCATATATATATATACGCACCCACACACACATATATCTATATGTATATATATATATATATATATATATATATATATATATATATATATATATATATATATATATACATTTATATATCTATATACGTATGTATATATGTATATATATATATATATATATATATATATATATATATATATATATATATATATATAAAAGTGATTAGAGTGACTGTACTGATTATGTATGAATGTGTATATCAATTTAATGATATAATCTGATAGATCATTTAATAATATTTGTCTACCTGTGATGTGCCTGTATGTATAGATATATATTAATAGATGATCTATCAGGTTATATCATTAAATTGATCTACACATACATACACACATTCACACATACTCTGTGCAGTCATTCGCACGTTTTCTAAATACACACACACATGTATGTGTGTTTGTGTGTATGTTTATATATATATATATATATATATATATATATATGTGTGTGTATGTATGTATGTATATATAAATAAAGAGAAAGAACAGTAAGATATATAATGCAGGGTTCTTACAGATATTTTTATTTTTACAAAATAGTGCTCAATGTAAATTTACAGAGCATTAATATTACAAATTAATTGATTTAAAATATGGGTTTTTCCCCTACACAGTTCTAACCATGTTTCAAAAACATTTGAAACATGGTTAGAACTGTGTAGCGGAAAAAACATATTTTAAATCAATTTATTTATAATATATATATATATATATATATATATATATATATATATATATATATATATATATATATATATATATATATATACAAACTTATAAATACACACACACATATATATATATACAAACATGCACACAGACACACACGCACATAGATATAAGCGTGTGTGTGTATTTAGAAAACGTGAGAATGACTGTACAGAGTATGTGAGAATAAGTCTAGATCAATATATATATGCATGTATTTGTATTTCTGTGTGTGTGTCTATGAGGCGGGGAACACTCTGAGGGAATGTGCGCATGATTGTCTATATGAGTGTTTATTAGATTAATCTGATCATATTTTGCACTAAATATATCATAAAATAGTGCGCATCATAGAGTACATGGCTTCAATCCACACATATGTCAAGCTTTGAATAAACGAGCATTGGAAAGGAAAAAAATCAATGTGATTTTTCAAGTGTATAAACACACACACACACACACACACACACACACACACACACACACACACACATATATATATATATATATATATATATATATATATATATATGTGTGTGAAAATATATAAAAAATAGGAAAGAACTGGTGAGGTAAATAATCCAAAGTTCCTTAGTATTTTAGTTATTATTTTTAAAAAATAGTGCTCGATACAAAAGTAGAGCATAAATATAATTATTTATTTAAAAATATGATTCCAACTCGCGACATAAGAGGTATCATTTTTCAAAACAAGAGCCCTAGCTGTTAGCATGGAAATTTTGATTTCAATTATTAAAACACGTAAATTTCAGAAATACGTTATTCCCAAAAAAAATTTCGCTTGAAGATGGAACAGAGCTTACTTTGACTCAATTTAATTCAAATAATTATATTGAAGTTTTCGGCTCTTGTTTTGAAACATGAGACCTCTTATGTCGCTAGTTGGAATCATATTTTTAAATAAATAATTATATATATATATATATATATATATATATATATATAAATATATATATATATATATATATATATATATATATATATATAAGTGCGCAGGTATGCAGAAAATAAAAAATAAAAAAAACAAATTGAAATTCAGTGCAATACGATTTGTGTATAAAACACTCACTTGAATAAACAAATAAATAAATAGATAATCAGATGGACAATAATAAAAGACAATTCTCCAGACACATAACGACTTGTAGGCGCGCCATAAAAATATCCCTCACTGGGAACCAACTAAGGGATGACCGCAAACTTGAAATAGATACCCTACCCAACCTTAGCAAAACCTCTCAGAAGATGATGAATCTATTGATAAGAATTAACTCTCTGACCACTTAACGAAGAAAAATACTCTAGCCACTCCCACAATAACGAATTTTGTAACGGACCATGCCTAAAAACAGACGTAAACCGTGAGATAGCTTATTCCTAAAATTTCGCTTGAAGATGAAACGGGACTCAACACCTCAATTCACCTTAATTTTAATAATTATTTAGATGGTTTCGGCTCTCGTTTTTGAAACATGAGAACTCTTATGTAGCGAAGGAAGCATATTTTTTAAATAAAAAATATTTATATATATATATATATATATATATATATATATATATATATATATATATATGAATGAAAGGGCAAGGTAAGCCAACGCGTTTTGTTATTTCAATCCATCATTTCAACTTTTGGAGGTGTATAATACAAACGTACGTCTCATATTTCAATCAAAGAAGCTTTTTCTTCTTTTTTCTTTTTCTTCTTTTTTCTTTTTCTTTCTTTCTATTTCGAGTATGATAAATGACGTCTGTAAGTTCAAAATGCTTAGACATTTCAGTTAACCTGTCATTAAGTGTCTTTGAATTAAATAAATTTCTTTCAAAGATGTTATATCGTAATAAAAAATCCAACATAAAAATAATCTTACGAGCGTTCTTAAATTTTAAAATTTCAAGTAACAGTAAAATATTTACTTAGTGGAAAATAGACCCCTATATTTGCCTTGATGAAGCCCGTAAAATGAAGAAAAGCGTCGGTGAAGCTAATTCTTTTTGTCTCTTCTACAGTTATACTCCATCTAAGAAACTCTCTCTCTCTCTCTCTTTCTGTCTCTTTCTCTCTCTCATTCATACAAAATAGTGTACCTTATTGAAATTGTTTGCAAAGATGTATTCTCGCCATTTAAATCATTAACCTCTATATTTGATTTTTGTATGAATGATTCATGTAATTATATATATATATATATATATATATATATATATATATATATATATATATATATATGATTCATGTAATTATATATATATATGATTCATGTAATCACTATTTGACTGATCCATCTTTTCCAAATCCCCTGGATTGTCTTTGAATTGAAACCTAAACACTGGAATATTTGTATTGGATATTCCGGTGCGAATGCCAAGCAGTACGGCATGCCTTTTTAAAATTTCTTGCGGAGTGAATTGAGTCATTGTGCCCTTTTTCTCGCAGATGGTGCCCAACTAACCTGACTATAATATGTAGTCGAGAAAATTAGAAAATAACAACGCGCATGCGCGAAATGAAAAAATATCAAATGGTGAAAATTTACCCATCGTACTCTGTTGCCTTTTATATTACAATTTCCATTTCAATTTATTTACGTGTCCTCCACCATTTTGTCCTGCATTTACTCCTTTATTTCTGCGTTTTTTTCTTTCTCTAAACTTTTCACCTTTTTCTCCTTTGAATCTTTTTTATAAATTATTTTATTTTTCTACATTTCTTTCTTACCTTTTCTTCTTTTCTCCTTGCTTCTCTTTTGATCCCTCCGTATTTTAAACATTCACTCGATACTTGTCTACTTTTTCTTTCCTTTTGATTTTCAGAAGCACATTACACGCTCTTTGACAATAAAACTGAATCTTGCCCTAGACCTTTTAAAAACATATCCTAATAATAAAAAAAAACTCTAATACCATGAAAAACACAAAAAAATGTATCCTATATCAAGAAGCATATATTCCTTGCTTAAATATAGAAATCCTACGAAGTAAAGAAAAAAAAAACAACAACATCAAAACCTGTAATAGCTATTCGCAATTGTATTTGTCAGTTCAATCCAAAGATGGTGTCGCTTCTCCCCTGAACCTAACGCATCATGTGTCTGAAAAGGTCAGAATAATGTATATACAATTAGCCGGCAAATGTCATAGTAACCTTACGCTACTATTTGACCTCAAGTTATAGCGAATGGCAGATCGACAATTAAAAGATAATGTAAGTTCTAGGAAACGTTAAGAACCAATTCTATTGCTGAAAAAGATATCATATATGCTTCTTCTAATATTATTTTCTTTAGTTGGAGATTTGGGATACGCCGTTGAACATTGCAATATCAAGAAGAATATTTCTCTGAATTTTGTCAAGAACCAATCTAAAGCTGTCTTTCAATTCGAGGATTTGAAACAAGCAATTATAACGGCTATTTAAACATCGACTGCAAGAAACAGAATACATGGCCGCCATAAAAAGTATTAGATCAACATGCGATTCATGATACGAAAATTAAGCAAATGGAACAATTCAAATATCTGGAAAGTGGGAAAAATGACAGAATGTACGATACCGACTTCCGAAGACGCATTGGGAATGCGAATGATGCCTTCCAAAAGCTAACCAAATATTGAGAAGCAGGGACAATTTGTTAGAAACAAAGAACGAATTACTGAATTGTGATAGGACATCATTTCTCTAATAAGGCAATGTAAGCTGGGCAATCTCCTCACAGATGAAGAGGAAATTTGAAGTAACAAAAATAGAGTTCTACAGAAAGATACTGAGAATACCGTGAACTAAAAATGTGCCCAATAACTAAGTTGTAGGGAAAAACAAAGAAAAGAACATTTATACTTGATCGGCCACATAATGAGGAAAGCAGGCTTGGAAAATTTGATACTCACGAAACATATGAATAACAAGCGTGTCAGAGGAAAACAACGCATAACATGCCTAACGTGCTATTATAGATGGGCCGCATAACAGGGCTTAGGGGAGGTAGCAAAAATCCAACATTTACTGGGTGTTACAAAAGACAGAAAATTGTCTCAGTACGAGAGAAGTAATTCTCCATACCCATGATGGCCACCATATTATTAAAATGGCGTTGGCGAAACTATTCTCCCTCCTCAATTAATACTTAATTGAGGCTGCTTTGGTATCGATATCTGCTACAAGGCTATATTTTTTTTGGTTCGATATTAGTGTATCTTATTGAGTTGCTACACTCACCCACCCAGCTTTGCACACATAATCTTGACTGGAGTGTTAAGATTTCATTCTCGTTAAGTGTGCAAGTCTTCAAGATTGACGTAAACTAGATGTTCCATAATTTCTGATTGACACTTGGGATAAAAATTAGTGACATATTCCTATTTCTCATGGTTGCCTCTACAGGACCAATAGCCTATCTGTAGCTTTAAAAGAGGCGACTTTTTCACAAGCCGCCAGTAGAGTCCAGTAAATTTCTCCTGTCAACACAAACCTTTACTCACAACAGTACAAACGCACACACAGACATAATTTTATAATACATATATACATATCTCTGTGACTCAGCCAAGTTCAATCAACCAGAACTCTATTGATTATCTATAACACAGCACACTTTCTGATCAATTGTATTTTTGTGTTATCTATTCTAACAGCAGACTTGTTCTAACATTGATTCCTGAACATTTTTCTCTCACGAGAACTTTCTTTCGAACAATCAATTACAAATCAAAATACAGTAAAAGGGAAGCTACTTCTTTTTCCTTTATCTATACATTGAATACAAATTATTGTATATTTTGTTCTTGTATGTTATTTCAATATATACTTGTTGATTCATATTTGGAGTTTTGTTGTTTTCTTGAATCATTAATAATACAAAAAGTATATGCACTAAGAACACGCATAATAGGAGTAACTTGGTCAGACTATGAACTTTTCTGCTGACTCTCCTATTCCTGGCATTAATTTCTATGTATGCGCCAAATCCTAAATTCTATTTTCAAATTTTTTTCTCTTGAAACATACTCAGGTAATTTTTGCATAAGTTTCGGATTTATTTCGAAGATGTATCGCCTGGCATTCCTAAACTGGAGAGAAAATGGTAAATGATATACTGAAATAACGGACTGTTATAATATTGATTCCATTTTCACAACGTTATCGAGTCTTCTGGAATCTTCTGCATGAATGCATGCAGAAAATATGATATTCTATTCCGATACTTCATGATTAGGTGTTATTATTTTAATCGTGTGCTGCATTCTTTTTCTATTAATATATATATATATATATATATATATATATATATATATATATATATATATATATATATATATATATA
The DNA here is from genome assembly GCA_903632075.3 of Acanthosepion pharaonis. Lineage (NCBI taxonomy): Eukaryota > Metazoa > Mollusca > Cephalopoda > Sepiida > Sepiidae > Acanthosepion > Acanthosepion pharaonis. The sequence continues at coordinate 444,912 of CAHIKZ030000350.1, forward strand.
ACGCTGCTGGTTTTGCCCTATAACTTCAATTTCTGTTTTGCTTTGTTTGATTTATTGATTAATTCGTTTTTTTTTATGTCTTACCAACCCTTTGAAATTTATTTAAATCAGAAAATATTTTTAGATATTAAGAACTTTTTGGGGGACGCGTGTTGATTTAGTGATACAGGTTTTACTAATTAACTTATGGTTGGAAAAGTGGTGTATTCATAAATTTACCAAGGGTATCTGCGTGTAACTGAATATAACGGACCCATATGGAATAGAAAATCGGCTCTCCGATTAACAATTTCGAGCCATGATCCATAACTCCAGTCGTACATCCAATCTTACAGCATCTGTTATTGATCAAGCGGTAATCTATCTAGGTACTGATTAAGTGTGCCAATCGCAGAAATATCCGTCTAAAGGCACCATACAAAACGACACATTACAGTTTCATGTAACTCTTGCTACACACAGAAATCCATAGATATATTTTTAAAATGTCACTTTTGCCTGTGTTGGTCATTTTTCAAAATTAATGAGATTACATATTCTTCGTTTTGTGTCTTGTAAATGGTTTCGGATTCAAGCAAAATGTTGCCGTACAAATGCGGTATAATATCGCTCTTTGCATTCGATGCCATTTGCATCTGTCACAGAATCAGATACACGTTACAACCAGTCCAAAATGCCTGACCTTTTCTCCGGACCCGAAGCGTAAATATCCCTAACTTGATTTGATAGCAAAATCATGGTTTGTAGTTAAATCCACTTTCGGCATGGACAATAGGAAATGATGCATTCTGCACTTCCCTCGTGGATTTGACAGTAATTATAAAAGATTACGCAACGTGGCAGATATCTCTATGCAGAAAAATGACAGCGAATTTGTCGGCTCTAGTTAGAGGCTAGCATTTCATTTAGACAATGCTTTGCCGATACTGAGATGTAAATTCTGAGGAGGACTGAAAGAGGATTCGACGTCTGCGCTAGGAAAACAAAAACTGGAGCCACTCTCAGTCGTTCATCGGCCGGACAAAATCAAACCTGAGGTGTGCTTCAATTTATATCAGCGTCGACGGGTACAATACCTCACCAAGGGCCAATGCAGATTGACAAGGGCAAGGATCATAAAAACACCAAAACGAGAACAAATTAAAATACGTATACTCATTTTCCAGGCGGGAATAATAATCTTTCTGGTCACTTAGCTTCTTCTTCCTACCAACGCGCGACTGATACCTAAGTGACTATTTGGCTAGGCGGCTTCGCTCCTTGATATTCGTACAGAGATTCAATCTATATAATGTGTAAATTTCTATCTTCCTGTTTGTTACAACTTGTTCCCAAATCTTTTTTATGCATTATTTTATTCACAGATTTTAACCCTAGAACAATGACCATCAATTAAAGTTACACCAGTATTAACCATAGGCATATCATACTCGATTTTGAAAATATGAAAAAAAATATTAAATATAAATCTTTATTTGAAATATTTTACATAACGGCACTTCAAACTTTGTACTTTGAGTTAACACGAATAGGAACTGAAAAACATTATTCAGGTAAGAAAATCAGGTACTGAAAATTATAATTAAAAATAGTAAAATTTGTGCTGGGTACTATATACCCATGGTTAGTGTTCTGGGGTTAAGGCCGTCATAAGGCATCATATATTTCTGAAACAGATAATATCACTTGGGGCTCATATTTTGTGTGATTTAGGCCGGGAGCTTTCGGCCAATTATGTTTTTTTTTATTTTCAGAGAAAAAAGTGATTTGTTTTGAAGCCGACATCGAAGCCTTTATTGAAATAAATGAAAAAAAAAGCAAATAAGAAGTAAAACAAAACGGCAAAGTTTACTCCTAGTTAACATAATATAAAGTGTCTCTTTTTTTTTTTTTAAATTATGCAACAGATTGGTCCATTGATAAAAGGTTGCCACAAAGGATGTTAAAGAGGAGAAAAGTAATAAGTAAAAAGAGGTACCCTTAACCATTTTCGGGTAATATTTTCCAGTACTTTTTCTCAGATTAATGTTTTCCACTGAAATGAGGTAGAATGATTATTTTTAAATCAATAGACAGTTCTGGTCTCTATCTATCTGGCTGTTTGGCTCTTTTTTCTTTTTTTCTCGCCACACACACACACACATATTTATATATGTATATATATATATATATATATATATATATATATATATATATATATAGATAGATAGATAGATAGATAGACGAGATATGATACACCTAGTGAGCCAGACAAACCATGAGACCTAGGTTTCAGAACCATCCAAAAAGGATCGTCAGGGAAAGTATGGCTAACGAGGCTAAAGAGAAACACATATTTATAGGTGATAGCTAAAATCATAGCAGAGGAACCACGTGACAAAATAAAAAAATTTTGGGCGGGCCTATGGGGATCGGATTACCCCATTAAACTCGGCCTTGTGCCACATGGTGGGGAGGCTAAATATAGCTGTTATTTACCCATACGTCCTACTAGACAAAAAAAAAAAAAATCAGTGGAAAGTCAATAACGGGAAAATCCGTGGTTTTTCTATAAATATTTTAGTGATTTTTTTTTTTTTTTTTGTTGTTGAATAAATATTCCCCTTATGAAGGTTTTTTTTTTATATTCAAAATTGAAGTGCACACTCAAAGGTCGACATCTTGTTTTATTGTTCTCCTATTTCATGCTGGACGCTATCGTTAAGTTGAAAGGATGAGTGTTGGACTTTTTTAGGAGAGAACTAATTAACTAATATATATATATATATATATATATATATATATAAAAAAAATATATATATATATAAAATTCCCAACATAAATCGCTCAATATCAGAGGGCTTATGTAAATATAAATATAAAAGTGAACAGTATCAAAGGCGACAATTTAGCCGCTATGTCGCCTTGAGCCAGACGTTGAAATAGCCTGTCGCCTTTGAATGTTCAATGTTCACTACTCTCTCTCTCTCTCTCTCTCTCTATATATATATATATATATATATATATATATATATATATATATATATATATATATGAGAGAACGTTATTTTATTTATTTATTTTTGATATATTAAGAACAATGTTGGGGAAATATATGACAATGTGGAAAAGTTTTCTTGTGACGCGTTTCGTCCTTTAAGAATTCATCAGACCGAATTTGTTACGTTGGTGATACTACACATGCGCACGAACCAGGTATGCTGGGAATTTTAAATTTTACATATAAAAAATGTAAAATTTAGAACCCCACCATCGCTAGTTCCTGTGGATGTGTAGTCTTTTACATTTAAAACAAAGTAATAGTTAAAATTCCTAGTATTCCTGGTTCGTGCGCAAGTGTAGTCGCACAAAGATAACACATTTAGTCGGATGAAGTCCTAAAGGACAAAACGCAACTTTGTCATACATTTACCCCCAACATTGTTCTTGATATAACAAAAATATATTTCATTATTTCATATATTTGCTTTGAACAATAAATATATTAAAAAGTTAAAACTTTCAGAGTCACTGGTTTGTATATTAATTTTTGTTTTATTATTTCAGTTAGGTTGCTCGACGTTTTTCGGCCTATATGGTCATCATCTGGAGAAAAAAATTCTGCTTGTTAATAGCAGTGAACTACAGGAGTGTATGGTTGTTTATAAAGAAAATAAACTTTTTCTGTAGTTTTCACTTGTATTTTTTCGTTAATTTTGGTCACTCCTTGTGTTGGTCAAACGGTCTCTTTCATGTTTTTAAAGATAGTTATCTTTGGTCCCTAATTATTTACAGTTATTATCCCCAATATATATATATATATATATATATATATGCATGGAAGGTTTTCTAAGGTTTATATTTCGGAGAGATACAATGAAACAGTTAATTAAAACTGTCGAAATGCCGTCCGAACGAGGTGATAATTGTTGTTAATTAAATGAGGAAAAACGAATGACTAATGGTAAACAGAGCAATGAATTTCATTGTTTTTGTATGCAGGTTCCATTCAGAGACGTCTGCTTTCATAGCACTATACAGCATCTTGTATAATATTGCTTTCACTATTACATACTTCTTTATGACCCTTCGTTGATTCTACGAAACGTTTTCCTTCATTCGTTGGTTAAAACTTGTCAAGTAACTTAACAGCAAAACGTGCTTGCTACGAATTGGGTTCAACAGAATCAAGCGAGGACGTAAATTTAATTATCTGGAAGGTGTTATGACAGACAACGTAGAACGTGACGCAGGAAACCTATGATGCTTTGAAATAGGGGAAAATACCTACTAAAGGCTAAACTGTATTGCAACGTGTGGAAGTTTTGTTATAAAGTGATATATTATATATATATATATATATATATATATATATATATATATATATATATATATATATATATATATATGGCATAAAAAAGGTGGGCGGATGAACAATTTCAATTGTTTTAAGGAAAAAGAGACAAATACAATTATATCTAGAATACATGATGTAAAATGAGGTTTTGAAGAATTTCAACTCACAGGACATATTAAAAGGAAGAAGATTGAATGAAAGCAGTGAATAGCCAGCAAAAAAGTTGGGTGAGCTCAATTCTTAATGGATGATAAGAGAAAAAAAAACCCTGCTTAGAAAGAGTTTCAACAAAAACACTTTATTAACACACCACATACTAACTGTAGGAATGGAGAAAATTGACCCACTCAATGGACAATATTTAACTTGTATCATCAAATATAAAGCAGCGGTTGGATTTGAAGCTCTTCCCACTCTGACATATATTGGTTCCATGGAATGCCAATTAAAATAGCAATACTATAATCACAGGATACTTTTCAGTCTGAGTAAATATCGCATTAGCTCTGATCTGTTTACATGCGTTGAGAAATATGATAATAAATCAAATGAGCCTTCATTTAAAATCGGGTATAATAGAAATTAGTAGAAATTAAAAAGGAAGAATTAAAATCGTCTCAGGAAGAGAAACTGACAGTCTCTATTTTCCCAGCCTCGGCCAATTATTAAATAAATGATATGATATATTTTCTGGATGTACGAATATTTACATTTATCATAAATGAATATTCTTAATATGCAACCAGGTTAAACCCTACATCCGCGGTCATGAAATATTGTTCATGTCACAATTAAATAAAACTGTCTCAGGGTTTGTGGAAGTGCCATTTGAAATAAAATATATCAAAGTTACCTGAATAACCCTATTTCCAAGGGGACTGACAAAATTGTATGACAAACTGGAAAAAGTTTCATCAGTTATGACTTCATCGGACTGGGTTTGTTGATATTGTTATGATTACATATGCACATGAAGGACAGACGCTGATAGTTTCAAAATTTTCTATAGTCTTTTTCTTTCAGTTATATTTGTTTGAAATCTTACACATCTGGCAAAAATCGTGACACGCTTAAAATTTACTCTGGTTGAACTAGTGATTAAAGCACTTTCTAGATATTTTCATCTTAGTGAAATATTTTCTGTTTTAATTGGAGTAGCATTTTCATGTCAAAACTTCGTTACAGTGAACAAAGAAAGCGTTTTGTGTGATGCTTCTTAAAATATCTATTTTGTGTTCATATAGTCTTTTGTTTAAATATCTTGAGGATTCTCCAATATATTTTTTCTGATTATTCTTGCAATTGACAAAGTAAATTCGTCCTTCAAGTTTCGGTTTGTTGTTTGTTTTGTATTGATTAATTTGTTTATTGTTTGAGATGTAATTGCGACAAATTTTACAATGACGTCATCAAACCCAGTCCGATGAATCCTAACGGATGAAAAGCATCACAAAATCTTTTTTAACAATTTGTCATAAAATTTTGTCAATACTGTTCATGATATATAAAATATTGTCTCATATATTGTTGAATAAATATGGAATAATATATAACAAAATATTGAAAAACAAAGAATATATATTTAGTTAGTTTATATATAGACTTTCCTTTTAATGGGTTGATAAATCGATATCGGGCAGAGTATCTTTCAATTTCTTAAAACTATCTTTTTCTTGAGTACCAACCCATATTTATATGGCTGGTAGTCTACTAAAATTAGGTGTATCATACAAAATATATATATATATATATATATTAATAGATTTTATTTTTAATACGATACATATATTTCTTCAAACATTATTTTTATATATATATATCCACAAAAAGAAATATCGTTTATATATATATATATATATATATATGTGTGTGTGTGTGTGTGTGTGAAATATATATATGTGTAAGATATATATATATATATATATATATATATATATATATATATATATATATATATATATATATAAGAAATATATATATATGCAATATATATATATATATATATATATATATAAAAAATATATATATATAAGTAATATATATATATATACATATGTAAATATATATATATAAGAAATATATATATGTGTGTGTGTGTGTGTGTGCGTGTGTGTGTGTGTTTATGTGAGGTTGGATTATGAAATCAATTTCAACAAATGAGGCGCAGCTGGTCGCCATAGAACTGAACTGTTAGACTAACCACACGGATTATTTGATTACGGTGGCGATGGGTTGTCTAAATCCAACCATGATATTTTGAAGAAATGATAGCTGAGAAATGGAGTGCAGTGTAGCAAAGAGCCGTCTCCAATTCTGATTCAGGGTCGTTCTTCTCCAAGACGGTCTACTACCCAAAAGATGAAAGCTCAATCTCCCCTGCTCTTTATCTAATAGCGGGACGTAGATGAATTCATATCTTTTCTAAAGGCATTAGACTGAAACAAACAAAATTTGAACTTGGCTCAGCGAATTCATTTTCGACTCGGATAAACGTTACACTTCCCACACATCAATATATACATGCGCATAGATTCACACGACCAAACCAACATTGACAGAAAAAAAACATTCCACACGCATTTATGTAATTTTATGTTAAACATTTAGAAAAACACACCCCACACACACACACACACACACACATATATATATATATATATATATATATATATATATATGATGTGCGATAATTAAATTATTGCCATTTTAAATTTTTAATTTTGCGCATGCGCATTGTGTCTTTCTGATTTTGTTAACCACACAGTATAGTAGGGTTAATCCTCTATGACAAAAAGTGTAGCGTCAGAGGGTCAATCTGAGGACAGTGCAGTGATTTCGGAAAGAGTTGGATGTGTGTAATGATGATTAGGCAGGTACAGTAGATCGGATGATTCACTCTGACGTTCTGATAAGAAAACAAATCCCGATGTTGTTGTTGAGCGCCTCGAATGCATCGCGGAAGAATACTTCAAGTGCCTTGAGCAGGTAGTGCTGCCCTGGGTCGAAGATACAATGTCTGTCAACAGTACTCTGCATTATGCCACACATGCAGTAGAACCGTCCTGACCGTCAGATAATTTCTGCGATCACATCGCTCCTTATATCTGGTCAACTAATTTTCCAGACTGCAACACACTTGATTATTATGCGTGGGGTTCAGTTGAGCGTGATACCAACAAAACTCCTTGTAACACTCAAGATGAACTGAAGTCAATGATTTTGGCAGTATTCACCAAATTAATCAAGTATACATTCCAGAAGAGTTGCGGGAAATTTCGAGGTAGTACGTAGGACGTTGTTAAAGCCAAAAGGTGATTTTATTAAATAAATTTAGTCTTTATTATTTCAAGATATTTCTGTGTCATTTTGAAAATATATCTGTTAAAATGTCAGTGCTCTTTTCATTTTTGCGTAATTTAAACGACAATACACCCCACCCATATATATATATATATATATATATATATATATATATATATATATATATATATATAGATGATAGATAGATAGATAGATATCGTTGCGTAACTTCACAGAGTACAATCCTTGAAAATCAATGAATGTAGCAACATTCGCAAGCACTCGGTGAAAAATAATATAAATTAGATATGATTGTTGGCAAAGTTTTGGATAACACAAGACAAAATTTTTAGAAATTTGAAGATTTAAATAAAAAAAAAAATGTTGATAATGTTTAAGAAATCATGTTTTCAGGTAATTCTTGCTGTCGAAAAGCACACGTACACACAAACACACATACATACATACATGCATATATATATATATATATATATATATATATATATATATATATATATATTAGTTATATGAATATTTGTTTGTGACTCTGGGTTTCACGCTTTTGCGCTAATCAAACTTTTTTTACAAAAAATTGAATTTATTTATGCTTGTTTGTGTTTGATAATTGTTGGATGTGGGGAGATTGAATCTTCTCTTCTGTGTCCGTTTTAGGATAACACTTTCATACACACAGATTTACATGCACACAGGTGTACGCATTTTAGTTCACACAAACACACCCATATAAACAATCCGAGATTAGGCGCAGATACACATCTATGCGTTTGAATATACATACATACATATGCAATTGTAATTGTATTTCGGTATCGAGACTATGTAGCGATGTTCTCTCAACAGGTTGGGGTATACATGACTCTTTACAGATCGACCGCCTGCAAACTTACTCTTCCTCACACACACATACACACATGGAGATACACTCCTACTGGTCTGGGCTTTTTATCACCACTTTGACTGTTGATAGGGTTCGTAATTGGTATAATAATTTACCTGTTAATAATAGCCATTAATGTGTTAACGGTAAATTTAGCCCTTATGCTGATGGGAACAAAAGTATAATGGTAAAAATACGTAAAAATAAGGAAATCGTAATTACGATAATACTTGTGGTAAGCATGATGATGATGAATTAGTAATAAAAAATAATAATAATAATAATAATAATAATAATAATAATAATAATAATAACAACAATAATAAAATAAATATATATATATATATATATATATATATATATATATATATATATATATATATATATATATATATTTATACTATCCATCTCTCCCATGATATTGGGTATGGTATCTCCCCTCTGCATATATATATATATATATATATATATATATATATATATATATATCCAGAGGGAGATATCAACTATATCAAGTGAGAGATTGATGATATATATATATATATATATATATATATATATATATATATATATCCATCCTCTCCCATAATATTAGGTATGGTATCTCCTCTCTTTATATATATATATATATATATATATATATAAAGAGAGGGAGAATGACACTAATATGAAAGTAGGAATGAAGGAGAATATTTATTTTTGCATTCATTTCCTGAAATTAAATAAGTACACATTGAAACACGTATTCACCATATATTTTCATTTTACACCATTTTTTTTCTCTGTACTTTTCTTCTTAAGTCTCCCTTTCATTAAATTCCGACAGAAAATTACAAATATACAATAATTTATTTGCATATTTGCAAGAAAAAATAAATAAAAGAATCCATGTAAATGTTCATATTCCCAACTTTAGTTGAACAACATTAAATTTAAAAGACATCTGATGTCTAAATAATTCAAGCTAATATGAACGGACGGATCTAAAAAAAAAAAAAAAAAAAGGTTGCATCTCTGAATGTCAGCCGTCCATTTGAAATGGGCAAGAAATGGCAGTTGTAGAGATGGAGAAAACGTTTAGCGAAGAAACACATTTCTCAGCCTTATACTGGGCCTGTCAGCCGTCACAAAGATTTCTGTCAAAGCGAATCTACAAATGACGAATGAGCGAGCGCCATTTCTTTTGAACTGTTCAACTTGAAAGATGAAAAGACATTTTAGAGGACGTGCTTCCACACGAAATGTATGAATTTTTCGAAAGCTTTTTCTATTTATTTTTCATTAAATCAATATTCCTCTTCGTTTCATGTATTGGATACGATCGAAAAGTTCAGCTGAATAGCCGATCGGCTTGGAAACCGGCAAAGTTTTCACAAATCCTTCTCACTTCGGTTCAAATTCTTGAATTGCATTTTTCGATAAGTATATATACAGGATTTACGTGGATCGAATATTTAGCAATCTGTGCGACCTTTTGTAAGAGTAATATAAGTCGAAATATCTGAAAAATCAGGGCACCACACTCTTAAAGTAACACTTTTTATATATATATAATCTCATTTTATTACTATGATATTCTTCTTGTACATGGCCCAAGAGCCATTCAAGAAAGACAGTTACAGAGTAAGGAGCACGTTTTATAGCGACAGGTGGGGAAAATAACAATTGACCCAAGACTTGAACCGGCTAAGATTTTAGTGGTCTGGGAAGCAATCTCTTGGATTTCGGTTCATGTAAAAAAGCTGGTTGAGTGAACTTTACGTCTCATCAATTGAATACAAAGTTAACGTGTTTAGCCTCGTTCCCGTTGACCAGTGAGTTCCTTCTAGGTCAACCACTGATAGCTTCTAAACAGATTTGTTTACACAGTTTCACCCATAAGGCGTGGGTTAGGAGAATCTAGGCACGGTTTTTAATCACTTCTCGGTAGTGCTGCACGCTCGATTGCCTCCATCAGCCAATGTTTACAACAAAATCCTTCCTTCAAACGGTCACATTTGAAACGTTAAAGCACTAAACTCTCAGTCATATTAAATTTCTGCTTATAGATCGATGTTTACTGAATGATTTAAGAGAAAACAAAAGGCCAGCGAGTACTTCGTTTTAGTATGTTGCGGGAATCATCTCTTTGTTTCGAGGTGTATGAACGATTTATAGTAAATATTTACAAGCCTCTTGAACATTTGCCCTACAAACAAAATTCGCGGACTCATATGAGACCATATAAAAAATTAAACGCAAAAACATAGAATTTAATACAAACGACAATCAATGCATTTTCATTAACAATAGAAATTACATGTATACACAATGGAAATGAAAAGAACATTTGTTGAAACTAACAATAAGAACCTGCTTGTTTCTCTGGGTGTGAAACAAACGTGTGTGAGAGATATGTGTGTCTATGTGCGTATGCCTGTGAGTTCAGTCAAGAGAACACTAAGGAAGCGACCGCCCCTTGGCGTCAACATTCTTTATCTACGTTCTGGCTGCAAGATGAAAAAGAGGGAAACAGAAGGAAAAGTTTGCATTTTTATAAACCCCAAAGAACGCTCCCTAACGACTGTTTTTGGCAAACAGTTACGACATTACTATAGAAATTGATTTATCCATTGCTTTTAATGATCTACCTATATTTGTTGACATTTCCTGAGAAATAAATATGTACTTTTAAATATGTCACATTGAAACCATTTGAAATGATCAGTCCAAATTTTCAAAAGATTTTCAAACGCACATTTTTCAAATCCAGTTGAGGATAAATTGTCAAATGATCTTATTCGGGTCATCTTCATAGGTTCTAGTTGTTATCCGGAATTTTTCAAGCAATTCTCATACAAAGAAACCCCTGATACGAAAGTCGCTCTTTGTGGACCATGAGCAGACATCTTAAAATCTGTTTACACTTTTAAAATTTGATAGCAAAGTGTTGTTAAACCTTTCTATACTTTATATTGTTGGTGAGGTGAAAGTGGGTAATCTTGAGAGACAAAAACATGTTATTTTTGTTGTTGTTGTTGTTGTTATTGTTGTAGAAGATAAGTTCTTCCCCGCCTTGGCAAACGTAAATCCAAGCCACAAATGAAAGAGGGCATTAGGTAGGGGTAAATAAAAGATAATTTATTTTTACATATATATATATATATATATATATATATATATATATATATATATATATATATATATACACTGACTGGTAACCTCTATCCAGTGATGTTGCCAAGGCAACAGGGAGGGAGATTGGGGAAATTAGAAGCCAATAGACACTTGGTGGTGAACACAGCTGCTGCGTTGTTGTCATCGGTATGTCTCTATCTGCGTGTCTGTATTTAGATTTAAATCTGAACTGTACAGTGTGTGTTTGAATTTGGGTATATATAGTTTTAGAAAATCAAAATTTAAATTGGGTAACGGTCAGTCTTTTAATGATCACCTGATTGCGTTGTGCATGAAACTCATAGTTGTTGACGAAAATGTATATTTATTGTTAAAATATAATTTATAGCTATGTTACTCTGCATGCAGGACAATTGTATTAATACGAGCGATTAATGTGCAACACACACATACACACATACACCATTTTTATATTTTTAATTTCGCTTATGACTGTTTTTTTTTTATTTTATTTTATTTTGTCGACTGCACAGTACAGTAGTTTCAATTGTGCACCGTCTGTGGGAAAAAAGAACACCATGATGCTGTTCACTCCGCCAGAAATTTTGAACCTGTATGCTGTACTGCTTGGCATTCGCGCCGGAAGCTCCAATACGAATATTTCAGAGTGTTTGAGTGTCAATCAGATGAAGGTACTGAGGATTTGAAAACAGTTGGATGAGTCTATTGGTGATTACGAATGTGTGTGGAGAGGTCAATAGTGATGGCGACTTTATGCCTCCATTCAAATCCTAGAGACCCTCTGACTAATCACGGAGGCCTACATCAACTGTCTTGAGGAGATAGTGCTGCCCTGTGTTAAGAGAATGACTGCGGGATTAAACTATGTCTGACAACAGGACTCTGCACCATGTCACAAAAACAAGAGAACTCATTCATTGCTGTCAGGCAATTTCTGCGAACCCCTACATCTGGCCACCTAACTCCCATTTCCAAATCCCACCTTATGTGGGGGGGCGTGGTTGAGCATGAGACTAACAAAATTCCTTGTGATACCAAAGATAGACTGAAGTTAAGGATGGTAGCAGCATTCATCAACTTAATCAAGGAGACCGCCCAGAAGAGTTGCACGAGTTTCCGAAGTCACCTAAGGACGTACTTGAAGCCAGTGGCGATTTTAATGAATAAATGTACTCTTTTGTAGTTCAAAATATTTTTTGTGTAAATTTTGAAAATATATCTGTAAAAATGAGATACCAAATTAGACTTCATTTTTCGTTATTGCGAAGGCAATTTATTCATATCCCTCTGTATACAGATTCACCAACTTAAGCAAGGAGACGCCCAGAAGAGTTGCACGAGATTCTAAAGTCACCTGGGGACGTGCTTGAAGCCAGTGGCGATGTTAATGAATAAATGTACTCTTTTGTAGTTCAAAATATTTTTGTGTAAATTTTGAAAATATATCTGTGAAAATGAGATACCAGAGTAGACTTCATTTTTGGTTATTGAGAGGGCAATTTATTCATACCCTCCTGTATATAGATGTATAAAACAAAGTATACATATATCTCCGCACATTATTGCTATTTTTATAAACACAATTTTATTGCATATTCACTGGTGACCACAACGTCATTAAGAAGAGGCGACGTTTTTGCTGCATCAGTTTCGTGAGAAAATATGGCAAAGGAGTGGGACTTTGATTTTACGGAAAATCTACATTGCTTCTCCTCCGTGTTTGCTTCTGAACATGTTATATTTGAACTGTATCTTCATCTTATCCGCCTTGTCTACTGGAGGTCTGTAAGAAATGAGTGTATTTAAATGTGTAATTACTTAAGCTGGTGGATTCATTAAAATCAACATTATTAGTGTCAGATGAATTGGACAAGCACGATTTGAAATATTTTTGAATGTATATAATTAGGCGCAAATTCTTTAATTTCCCAAAGTATTCTTTTATATGCTATGCTTCATCAATAAGCATACGGTCATGTTAATACAGAACAAACGGTTACTCTAAGAAATACTTACTCTTTTAAAATGCATTATTTCCTTCATAGTCATTGTTCTGTAATCAATTTAATCAGAATCCTTGTCTAAGTTAACCACACTTTCTCCCGTTTCTCTTGTCTTCAGTAAGCTTTATGACTTTTAGATTATACAAGACAGTTCGCCTCATTATTAATCACAACAATTCAATCTGTTTCTATCTGATGGCACTTTCATTCAGTCAGTTATGTGCCATGCGTTATACACGCTTAGGCGATCATGTATCTTTCGATACATGACTGACAAGGCAGATTTTTCCCCGCAGTAGGTTGCCATATCTTTCTCCGGCAGACTAGTTGCTATCCAAGGCTACCCAGTCTACTCGACAGTTTACCCATAGCTGGGGAGGGGGAAGAAGAGGATTCATACCTTAGTTTCTATTTTCATTAAATCATTCTTGTTTCTAACGTAGCTATAATATTTCAGGTATTCATTGCTGTTGAAACTTGACTAATGCATGGAATAATAATGCAACACAAAATGTACTTAGAACAAAATGTATTGAAACAAGAAAGTGTACACAATATTTACATATAGTCTTTTGTATATTCCTGGTAAGACCGTCCTGGAGAATGTGTTGACTGAGTCGCAGTCGGGCAGAGTCTCTGGTTGAATCTCTTGATTCCTTCTCTCTTCCCGGTACCAACCATATTTATATGGTTGGTACTCCACTATGCAAATTAGGTGGATCCTACCACAACAATTACTAAAAACGTTTCTGCATAGCTTAAAATTAATTGTATTACTCTGACGAAAAGAGCCCAACATTCTCTACGAAAAAGGAGATGAGCCATTGCACAGCAATAATTTCCTTTGTTTCTAGAGATAATACCCACTCCCCTAGAACATAATTTTCTGAACGGCAATCATTCTATATTCATGCACATTCAAATGTAATATCAGACTTTCTGTTATTCCCATACGCTTATAATCATATTACATCAGCTATATTCTTTTGACGTCCCTGACATGTAACCCCCAAGCTGAAATGTCTCATGTGCTAACAATCATGAATTCTCTCTTCTTAAGTTTAACTCATTCAGTTTTGTTTACATTTCCTGCACTATATAATATTTCCTTCAATTTCTTTCGTAATCTGTTATTCATACATTGCCTTCTGCGTGCCTTATCTTCTTAAGATAATATCCACTGATAATAAGTCCTGCTATGTATGTTAGTTTTCTTATAATGCTATCGCTAGACAGGTTAAATCCATCCGATTTGAAAAAAAACATCTGTCTTGGTCCTCTTTGTATTCCCCTGTGTAGTCACTAAACTCGTTCTGTCCAAATGCAGTTTGTTCGCAGTCGAGGTTACGAATTACCTGAATGGCATTTCCGTGCGTAACTAGCTTTCTTAATATCTCATAAACCTGCCCCTGTCGTAAGCTATTACATGAAATAAAAACACGGATAATGAAATTATAAGTTTTATCTTGTTCCTCTAAATACCACCAAATAATAACAATTTATTTTAACTAAGAAAACGTTAAAAAAATAAAAAAAATCCATAACAATAAACATGGGTAAGTAAAATGTTATATTACCGGAATTTGGTTTTACCGAAATATAACGATTCAAGATGTTTAACCAGTTTATGTGGCCTCTAACACCAGAACAAAAAAAAAGAAGAAAGAAAGTGTATAGCGACTAAATATATGCAACTACAGATTAATGCTATATGCGAATAAGATATGTAACATTAAAGAATAAATTAAAATTAAGACCGCCAACCACTTCTACTTGCAGAGAGATGGCTGATAGGACTTAATATATAATGATCACAGAAACTTTAATAGTTAATCAATATTAGACTTACTCAGTACTGAAAAAAGTAGTGTCAGGGCTATAAAAGCGTGGACACTGCTAATTTTTAATCAAATGTTCTGCAATCGCTGAAGCGGATACATTGACGCACCTATGCAAATTGTCCACTTTTCCTTGCCAATATTGGCTAGCACTTATTGGTTGATCCTTGATATTCAGCATCTCACTGACATATTAATTAGTACATTACATATATAATATGGTGATTTTCTAAGCTTTGCTTAGATGTGGTACAAGGCCGAAATTATGCATCACCCAGTTAGGATCGAACTCACTATTCATTCATAATTGAAATAACAAAACAAGCTCGCTGAGAATTACCCACTGATTTTCCAGGTGTAGCTGAGAATGCAACACAAGTCTAAAAGTATGGAGCACCCTGTGAGTGTCGAACTCACTACTGAGTCGTAGTTCATCTGGTAAAACTAGCTTGATAACCACTGTACCGCGCCGAAAGTGTTAATTAGGGAACTAACTTGATAGGTAGATAAAATAATGGTAATCAACACCGATGATGGAATTATTTGACCTCTAAGTGCATAATCTTCAATATCTTAGTAAGGGGTTTGCATACATTTTAAATGACACCAGCTGTTATTATACCTTTAGCCAGCTTAAATAGAGCTCATGTTTTTTATGGAAACTTTATGTAGTAATGGGTTAATTTATTATTATTATTATTATTATTATTAATATTTTCTTTGATTTCTGGCGTTTACACATTTCTTTCCTGGTCCCGCCCAGGGACCTAAGGTTAGAAATGGCGTCATGACACTTTCCACTGACAAGAGAAAAAAAAATTATTATTATTATTATTATTATCTTTATTATTAGTATTGGATATTTGATAAATCACTTCAGGAAAAAATGTCCATCTTTCTCAATTTGAATTAGTAAATTAATTTGGAGAAAGGTACGGAGGTTTCAATGTTTAAACGATCTCTTGAAATCCAGAGTGCAGCTTCAACCTTTTGGTATCTAATATGGGACTATATATTTCTACAGAGCTAGAAGTATTAAATACTTACAGATTGCATTAAGATAAAAATATTTTTTGTGCAGTATGAATGCGTGATATGTCTTGTAATGTTTGATTTGATTGTTTAACGACATATCAACTTATGGGTCATTTAATGGAAAAATTTAATGCTTTTCAAATACTTATATTAATTTGGTAATATTACTATAAATATGTCTTATTGCGATATATATATATATATATATATATATATATATATATATATATATATATATATATATATATAATGATTTATTTAAATATATGATTCAACACGCTACATAAAAGTTCTCCTGTTTCAAAACAAGCCGAAAACTTCAAT
Source organism: Acanthosepion pharaonis (assembly GCA_903632075.3). Lineage (NCBI taxonomy): Eukaryota > Metazoa > Mollusca > Cephalopoda > Sepiida > Sepiidae > Acanthosepion > Acanthosepion pharaonis. Next base: position 461,784 of record CAHIKZ030000350.1, read on the forward strand.
ATAATTATTTGAATTAAATTGAGTTAAAGTAAGTTCTGTTCCATCTTCAAGCAAAATTCTATTGGGAAACCGCAAAAATTTCGGTTGAAGATGGAAGAGCTTTACTTTAATTCTATTTAATTCAAATAATATATTGAAGTTTTGGCTCTTGTTTTGAAACATGAGAACTTTTTTATGTAGCGTGTTGGAAATTTTTAAATAAATAATTATACTTATGCTCTACTTTTGTATCGAGCACTATTTTTTTTAAAAATAATAACAAAAATACTAAAGAACTTTGGATTATTTACCTAACGAGTTCTTTCCTATTTTCTATATATTTCACACACACACACACACACACACACACACACACACATATATATATATATATATATATATATATATATATATATATATATATATATATATATATAATTGCTATTTTATTCTAAAAATCTATTTTATGCTTTCATAGGGCTTTGTTTTGTTTGGGGTTTAATATTTGCCCATAGTTGGAACAATAATAAGTGTTTACCACCTTGGATCAGGGTGGACATGGAAACAACTGCGATTAAGAGGTATTTCCACGCGCCTCAAAACCTTCAATCTGCCGGATGTAGTTTATCGTCATACCCAAGATTCCTATGTCTTATACGATCTATATGTGATCAGTGGTCTGGAAATATACATATATACTTTGTATGGAGTTTAATCCTTAACTAAAGTAATATACAAAATATTTTACGTTGTTTCTGATATAAGAAATCGCATCTATACGAACCACGTGTCATCTAATAATGAGGTATATACATTGTTTGGAAGTTAGCAATTCTATTTCAATGCACTTACATTCACATAGGACGTCGTTTTAATATGCATTTATTTTCAGTGAGGTTTAATCTCTCTAATGCGAACTAAATGGAATACACGAACCAAACGCTATTCATATGTGAGGTGTTAGTGTATGTCGTAATTATTTCGAGTCCGTAACAGACAAGGCACTTGTTTCGTATCTTATTTAATATTTTCGCGTGATTAAATCTTACCAAATATATGACAAAAGTGTTCCAGCTTGCAATCATTAAGGAATTCAACCTTAAATATGATAACAACTCTATGGTCTGACTAATTAACAGATGAACCACACTCATCTATTTGTTTCCAGTCGATTTAATCGTCAAAAATTAAACGTTTTAAATAGGGTTTGGGAAATCGGTACACAATTTGTGATTTAATAATTCACGCTTGTATGTGTTCACAGTTATGATAAGAATTATTCCTAAAAAAGATCAACATTCCTTAATATTCCATAAATTAGGATTCAAGTTAATGTTTTCTAAAACAGAAACTATGGTCTGGAATGAAATAAAAGCAGAGATGTCCTCTACAATGAATCTATTATAAAAATTCAACTACAGAACTAATACATTTTAAACATTTCAAATAGCTCGTAGTATGGAACAGTTACGACGAATTTTCTATGGAGAGTAGGAAATAGAACACAAATTAGGTTACGCACGGTAGTCTCGCCCAACACCGAACGTTGTTAGAAAACCAAAATATTAATCTAAAAACGCGAGGTCTGTAATTAAATAAACTCATCACATTTAGATCATAATGTGTATATTATTCATGGCGTCCAACCGAATCGGAAATGGCTATCATTTGTATACAGCCGTATTCTCAGATCAATGATTTAAAACTGCTTCTAGTAAATGAATTATTTCGCTCATAAAGATGTCAAGACTTCATAAAAAATATTATTTCATATTATTTTATTTTATTTCTATGTTTGTGATTCTGTAGCGCCAGCCTATTAGGATTGAAAGACTATTTTCTTTTTTAAGACAGAGAAAATTCATTCGCTTGAAAAATTTTAATCTTTGGTCTAAGAAAGATGTTGTATACAGTTGAATGTTTATACATTTTTGAACGGCTTGGGCACCATTTATAGCATCCATTTGAAAATTTCAATCTAAGGAAACTACTTAAGTGTATTATACCTTTTCTTAGCTTAATAGTTTTGTAGTTTATTGTGACGTTAGAAAAAAAAACTATCTGTAGAGCATTCTGTCCTATGTTCAGTTTTCGTATCTCCTGTGGTATATTTATGATAACTGATCAATTCACCGATGCATTTGAAGCATTTATTATTTATAAATTTCACATACTGAATTATTATAAATGATTCAGTGCATGTGCCATAACTGATACCATTGCAATTCCAGATCATTGTTTCTGTTTTGGACATATTTACCTTGCATCCTATATCTGGGAAAGCTTGTATAATAATGTTGATTTCTTTGTTCAAGATAATTGTTATCCTAAATATGAATACATACATGATCAGCCTGTCCCCTCATTAATTTGCTAAATTTTGGAAGAAGAAAATCTACATTGTTATCTCTGTGATATGGTATGGGATGTTTGTAATAGATCGCATAAATGTATGCAGAGCTGATGAAAATAATTTGATCATTGTAGAACGATGTCATGTAATAGTATGAAAAAAATAGTTAGTCTGCTTTGTTCTGTTCTACGGCAAATCAACCTTAATCGGTTATTTCATAACGACAAGCTATTTATTGCTGTTAATATATTTGTACAAAAATGTATTGCTTGTAATATTTTCTTTTTCAAAAATGTATTGCTCGGTAATATATATATATATTTTTTAAAATATATTGCTGGTAATATTTCTTTGAAAAACGATTTGTGGTAATATAATTTTCAAATAATTATTGCTGGTAATAATGTATTGCTGGTAGTAATTTTTTCTTCAAAAATTCATTGCTGATAATAATTTTTACAAAAAATATATTGCTGGTATTAAAACCCATTTTTACACTTTCATAATGCTATGACCTTACTTTGCTGGGACCATAATAGGTTTTACCAAATCGCGTCAATGTTGAACTGGGAACACCGGCAATTAAGATGTGGTTCAACACTTCTCAAAACCTCTCGATCAGAGACCTTTCTCTCGGATGTAGTATATCGTCTTACCCAGGACGCTGATGTAGTTTATAGTCATACACAGGAAGGACAAAATAATTGTTCATGATTTATTGCAAAAGTGTTATTGAACGTCAGTAAATTACAGTGGTACATTTGAAAACATATATATGTTGTTTCATGAATTCGGTGATGTAATAATTGCGAGTTCAATTACAGGGCCGGCAAATTACACCCGGAAGAAATAGGGAGAGCAATAACCAGATGATTTATTACTACACAGAGAAAGCTGAATCTAACCTAAGAGAGAAATATCCTGCATGAAGTTATCTAAAGGTGTGTTTATCTAAAAATAATTATGCTAAAATTCACCTTATTCCCAACGGCTTAGAGGTAAAATCTCCGACTGACTTCATTTCAGTCGGGTTTCGATCCTAGCTAGAGGCAACTGGGCATCTAGCCACACTGATGAGCTGTGATACAGCGAAACTGTCTCTCTGTGGATGACTATATGTATATATAGTCATCCACAGAGAGACAGTTTCTATATATATATATAGAGAGAGAGAGTTGTAAATTAAAAAAATAATAATGTTTTTTTTTGTGTGTGTGTATATATATATATTTCAGATTGAGGTCAATCTGAAATATCAAACATAGATATAAATAAATACTTTCATAAAAAACTTTTTTTTTTAATTTGCAAATTTTCTATATATAAATATTAAGAAAGTATATATGGCTTTCATTATGCCATATATATATATATATATATATATATATATATATATATATATATATATATATATATATATATATACACACACACCAGGTGTAACAGCCAAATTGTCCAAATCGTGTAAAGGGTATGGGATAATTTTCCATCCCACAAAATATTTAATATCTAAATAACTACTGATCTAATTAAGTTCATTTTATCAGATTTTTCAGACAAGATAGTTTATCAATATTTACATCATGTGTCATTTTAACTAAAAATGATCGGGGTAAAATTGTTTTCTATCAGACCCACTCAACACTGGTGAGAGATAAAAGTTCTTTCAGGCCTTAAGTAATGGTACCAACATTAATATTCTGGTTTCCATCTTCAACGTCCATGCGACAATCATCAAGATAACTGTGAATAAGTTTGAAAAAGAGAGAAGAAAAACTTGATCAGATGTTCACAACAGTATGAATGATCATCATTTCAACTTTGATCTAAAAAGATCAATTAGAAAAGATCCAACTCAATTCATAAGCCGTTTGTCACATGAGAGGAATTTTAACTGTTACAGTCCAAAGAACATGCAAAAAAAAAAACTTATGAGATCGTACCTGAAACGTGTGAGGCACCTCGTTACTCCAGGACAGAGTGTTCGAAGGTCGTCTGGAATAAGTTGGAAAATGATCCTGGAATAATAGATATAGATTTAAAATTTATTTTAACACTCCCTCTGCTTCCGATCCTTAACTATGATTGATTAATCAGGAACATGTCATTTTTGGTTATGATTGATTTCCTCATAATTCCTCTGTCAAGCTTAGAGAGTAATTATATATTCTTATTGCTCACAGTTGAATCCAATAGTGCTATATGTTTGCCTCGGGGAATTCCAGCAAGATATCTTTAATCATTTCTAGGATACAACGTTTCAAATCTTAATCTAACAAATAGTTAATTTTGCTTTTCCACGATTTGGGCAATTTTGGTCTTACACAGAGCATATATATATATATATATATATATATATATATATATATATATATATATATATATATATATATGAAGGAAATAAATCTGTGAGAGCCATGATCCCTTTGGTGGAAATAAGACAGCACATATAATGTTTTTTGATATATATATATATATATACATATATATATGTGTGTGTGTGTGTGTGTGTGTGTGTGTATTTGTGTGTGTGTGTGTGTTTGTGTGTGTGTGTGTGTGTGAAAAATATATTTGCTGCCTTATTTCTACAGAGGGATCATGACTCTGTAGAGAATTATTTTCTTTATGACCTTTGAACTACCATGGCTTCTTTGAAATCCTTGCTTTCTGTACAGTTTGGAATTAAAGGTGGCCTTCCTCTGTCTCCCTAGGAAAGAAGGCTCAGTCTCACTTTCTATTTTCTCCAAAGGTAAGGAAAAAATATGAATTCATACATTTCACAAGCGTCTCAATTCTAAAGGGAATGAAAAGGAATAGATTGAAACATGTCACGATTCGCCGATTTCAGCATCTGTGACAATAACGTTTACAATAACTGCATATCGAATGTTACAAACGGATAAAAAGTAGAAACTTCAATCCAAGTAGATATTCTCATAAATGCGAGAAAGGGATGAAAATTTGCCCAAAAGAGTAAAGTTAAAATATTATGGTCACAGACAATCAAGCACTACATTTATTAATTCTTGCATGTCTCAAATATTATTTTCCCGGGACTTGTGCTCAGATTTGGAGCCCATGTAAATCGATATATTGTCGCATAGTGATTATGTTTAAGCAATCTTTATTTCCACACTTCACCACTTTAGCGACACATGATATTTCTAAATTTCATTGACACATTTAGTGAAAAAATCAAAATTAAAAACAAAAACAAAAAAGGAAATAAATTACGAAAAATAAAAGATAATTTATAAGCACCGGAAAATGATTTCATATGCATTAAATATTCAATCGCATCAACTGAGAGGATACTCAACGCTATTAAGATATCAAAACCAAAATTCACAGATGTCTGTAGTATCCACAAGGGACGATAAAGTTT
>CAHIKZ030000350.1:470000-475000 GCA_903632075.3 Acanthosepion pharaonis
AATTTTATCATTAAGTGTTGTGGTACGATCCACCTAATTTACATAGTGGAGTACCGACCATATACATATGGGTTGGTACCGGGAAGGAGGGAAGTAACAAGAGATCCAATCCAGAGACTCTGCCCGACTGCGATTAAGTCAACCCATTCTACAGGAACAGTCTTCCCAAGAATATACCAAAACTAACTGTAAATATTGTGTACCTTTTCCTTGTTTCAATACATTTTGTTTACGTACATTTTGTGTTGTATTATTATTATTCCATGCTTATCCAAGCTTCAATATTAAGTGGGCAATTTTCTTTTTTGCGCTAGTAGTATTTAATAGTGTAATTTTACTCAATATGTCTTTTTTGTTGTAATTGTCTTGGGTACTTTTCGCATTTTGCCTCGTTATTTTACCCATGTTATCCATGCAGATTTAAAAAAAAATTGATTGTATCATTTGTTGATATTTTTTCATTAATCGATGATTTTAGGGAAGTGTTTTTCAATTATTTTGAAGAATATTTACATACTTTTGATTTTAATGTATTGTTTCGGGGTGGGCTGAACCAAATTATATTTCATTTGATATGTATTTGGGCAAAAACCATTCTCTCAAAACATATTTCCTTAAATATTGCAGTGGGAATAACAAAAACTTCCATAATTTTTATTGTTTCAATCGCTTTTAGCGACGTCCATAACTGTTGTGAACAGTGTTTTTTCTCTGGAGTTATTATGTTTTCTCATGTTTTGACTATTAAAATGTAATTTAATTTTATATTGTTTTGAATAGGTGCGTTTATTCCGAATTTTCACTTATGATATATATATATATATATATATATATATATATATTAAGTGATAAAGTGATTTTCCAAGATTAGCTTAGAGGTGGCACAAGCGGAAAGTATGGGGCACCAGTGAGGATCGAACTCACCACTCAGTCGTAATTGTTTCAGCAAGACAAACTTGCTAAACATTATACCGCCTATGAGGTGCCCAAAAGATTTTCTAAGCCTAGCTTAGATGTTTCACAAAAGGCCGAATGTATGGGGCACACAAGAGAGCATCGAACTCACTACTCAATCGTAATTGTTCTAGCGAGATAAGCTTTTTGACCATTACACCACGTCAGATACCCATATATATATATATATATATATATATATATATATATATATATATATATATATATATATATATATATATATATATATATATATATATATATATATATATATATTATATTTCATATATGTATTCATATATGTATTCAATAAATATATTCATGCCAAATTTTATGACAGATTTTTCCCTCGTCAGTGCTTTCATGAATTAGAGGGTAATGGTATTAGATTAGTATTTTACTTTCGAAATAACTAGATGTCATCGTAAGTTGTTTTCTAATAGTTTATTATCTTGCATTTCACAACTGTGAAAGCCTCTTCTCTCTTTCGGTTTTCCTATTAACTACTATCTTCAAAAAATTAAATGTAACATTAACCAAAATCTTCTGTCATTTTATTTTAAGTTCTCCTCCAACATGTCTTCTCATTTTCTTTCACACACAGTATTTTTATCGCCTTGCTTGGGGTGAAATGATGTAAAATATTCTTGTCTCTGCGAGTGTGTTGCAACTGTTATGGCTTTTAGAATGATAGTGAGAAATTTACTACACTCATTGCAATAAATCCATGCTTGATTTAATGAAAGGTTACCAACTATTTCAGTTATGCACATTTAACTTAACCATCCCTTAGCACCCATTACTGAACAGCTCGATGATTTGAGATAATACTGTAAAAAGTATCACAACGTGAAAAGAATTTCTTGTTACGTGTTTCGTCATTTAGAACTTTATCAGGCTAAATCGATGTTTATGTTGATACGTCTCCATAAGTGCCTGAATGAAAGCTAGTCATTGGGAATTTTATATTTAATCTATTTTTAAATATATTTTTGGGGTATAATTTAGCCGATTTCATTTAATTACTTTCTCTCTTGTTGTTCATGTTTCAGTCACTTTTCTTATTAAAAATCGAACATTGTGATACTATTAGCATCAACGTAAATATCGATTTAGTCAGAGGAAGTTCTAAAGAATAAAACGCGTCACACGTAAACTTTTCCCACTTTGTCAGATTTCTTTCCCTTAAAATTGTTTTTAATATATAAAGAAATATACAGAGTGTCCATAAAGTGTCTTAAGTATTTAAAAATATATGTATCAAAGAAGCAAATGAAGAAATAAATTTGTAGAAATATTACCAAAATACATCCTTCAAATCTAAATCAACCATCCGTTCTTGCAAAGAACATTAATGTCATATATTCTTTGGTCCTCGAAGCTCTGTACGTCTCGAGGTCCTCGACAAAATCCAGAGAAGAATATGCAAAATGATAGGTCCTGACTTGTCATCTAGTCTACAATCGCTATCCCACATACGTGCTGTGGCCTGTCTGTCTCCTCTAGAATATTTTCACGGCAACTGTTCCGACGAGCTACTTTCGCTGGCACCTAGACTGTATGAATATAAGCGAGCTATTAGGCTGGCATCTCGGTCCCACCTTTTCACTACAAAACGTTTAAATGTAACCGTCTCTTCTATTCAAACATCTTCTTCCCCTGCACTTCCCGTCTGTGGAACTCCCTTCCCCTTAATTGTTTTCCCGATGGCTATAATCTTCAAATATTCACGTGTAATGTCAATCAACAGCTGACACCCTGATTTTGTTCCCCGTCCTTCTCTGTATCCTTTCCCCAAACATACCTTTTTACTCATGTTCTCAATCCTCTGTAACACCTTGCGTGCTAGTGGCACTCCCGCCTTGCTTGGGGGGAATTGCTTTAAAAAAATTGGTAGTAGATATTGAAGAATTTTAACCAAAATGATACATCCCAATATCGGCACCATTAGTTGCAGGAAGCACATTACTCCGATATTCTTGATCCTCTACTCTTCCCTTTATGCAACAATCTCCCTGAATCCATAAATTTCTTGTGCTATGCACGAATTAACGGATGTGACAGTAGATCTCTTCCAAGTTTACTTCTGCAGTTTCGCTGAGTCTGAACATCCGATCTTTAAGGGGTTCATTTAATAGTATCTTAATAGTATTTTATTAACAAGATACCTGAAATACAGAAATGCAATGTGATCGCAAACTTTGATAACTACTTAGTATATAGAACATATTTGATTAAGATATCTCATCAGTTGCCTTTGTAACGTATTTTTGAATTGTAAAACGAGTTTATGGACATCCTGGATATCATGTTATTCCAGACATTAGAATATACTGCTTGCTAAAGGTAACTATATACGGGAACAAAACAATTAGATATTGCTAGATGAATAGTAAACTGGTGAACATGAGGTTTCTCTGCGGCCACTCATAAGTTGGAGATTTGTAAACCATAAACCAAATATTGTTGAAAAATCCTCTTCTTTTTTTGACTGTGAAAAGTTATTTGACTCGGAAGAAGACAGGAGAAGATTGAACTCACAACGAGAGCGGAATAAAGCAGCTATAGAAATCGGATAACAGAAATTCAATTAATCGTCTACATAAAGTAATAGAAAAATAAAGAAATATTTAGCGGTTATATAAAAACTTTTAAAAGATTAAGGCAATAATTGGATTCGTTTCGATTCGAAAATACTGGGGCCAATTACAAATAGGAACTTAGGAAAACATCTCCATTTTCTAAACATCTGTCCAGATTTTTTACTGCGATTCATTGAATATCTTTGAAATGTTCCATTCTTAATGCTTTATAAATCTCTTGGGCTTTATGTTCAATCTAGACGAGTAGTTCCCAAATTTTTATCCCTGGGCTGCATTTTCGGAATTAAAATTTCCTTGTGCCTCGCCAAATCCTATGAGATAAAAAGTAAATTAAAAAAAAAAACAAAAAAAAAAAGAGAGAGTTAAAAGCAGATAACCACGGATTCGAAATCAGAACATTATCATTGATAACTATCTCCTCCAATTTAAGAACCGTAGTTAATATATTCTTAATACTTGATATAATGCAAAAAAAATATCACAATGATACAATCGGTCAATAATTATTTATAAGTTTTTTATACTGGGACTTATTCATGCAATTACAAGAACGTCCAACTAATATATACGGTCCCGCTTTGTTACATTTCAGGTTAATTTTCGTTTATAGTCATTTTATGTCTGTTTTATCTAAAACATGCTAAAACTGTTCACAAATACACAAACCGGTTCTTCTTTACGCTTTTCAAACGGTAAATAAGTAAGAAAAGATTGTAAACAATTAAAAAAGTTATGAAAGACTTAAACAATATCAGTTATCTTCATTTTACTCAACTGTCCAAGTTTTTGTTTACCTTTGCTGTAGCCAGGTATTGAAATCACAACACTTTGGTTCAAGTCACTGTATTCAACCAACGCTTTTATTCTCTGGGTCGTGTTCTTGAGGTCTAAGAACTACAAAAGACAGGGAATCGTGGAGAGACATGTTCGCTCAAGCATTGATGGGACACAACACATGGAATAATAATAATAATAATAATAATAATAATAATAATAATAATAATAATGAGAAGAAGAAGAAAAATAAGAAGGAAATAAATAAGACGCAAATGATGCAAAGCATTTAATATAATGCTATAATGAAGCAATCCATCCTGAAATTCTCAAACTTGATATATAACTAATATCACTAGGAATTTAGATATTAACAGAATCGCTTCTTTATGTCACTACTGTGGCCGTTAACAATTAAGTTTAACTCAAGATTTCAATTTTAAATGAACTAATATTTAATGAAAACCGCAAATAAATACTCATTTAAAGAAAATAGAAAGGAAAACATATATTTATAAGTCCAGAGTGTCATGCCTGAACCTCGGTGTTGGTAATTACTCATTTTCTTCTTATATGACACATAGCAAACCAACTTTTCCTAGCAGTAGACCTAACTGCAAGGGTTTATTTAGCGGGAAATAAAGAGGGGACAATAAAAGAAGAGGTTGG
>CAHIKZ030000350.1:480000-517500 GCA_903632075.3 Acanthosepion pharaonis
TTATGAGGCTTCATGTATATTACAAAAATTCTTTATATATGGAATAATGCCTTACGAATATTTACAACTGAATTTACTTATATTCATTTTGTGGATCCGATTTCACTATATACACTTTTTCACTCGTAATTAACACATCCAACTTATTTCTGTCAGATTTGAGCTGTTTATTTTTTGCTTTCTATTTCGAAATGGATATCTTGAACATTGTGTGAGAACTGAAAGGATATTAATTTAATGTTATGGATTGAAAAACATATCTCATTACTGGTAAAAAGCTACAGATTCTGAAAATAAACTGTGCTTCTGAAATGGAATATATGTCTCAGGGTCAGTTGACTTTTAGTATTTTCCTCCATGAAAAAAAAACCCCAAAAAACATAAACATAAACAGTATATGACAATGTCTTTTCATTGGTCCGTGAATTGACAGAGCAACAACTAGCGGAAACACGAAATTTCCTGGTAAAATTGAAGGTCCTCCATCCAGAATCTACTAACTTATTTCACTTACTACACACTCTTCGGCACTGACAACTAGCCGGCAAAATTTCCCTGTTGGAACAATAAACGTAATCAATGCACACTATATGCATTGTACCAGTTACTAGTTCAAGAAAATACTTCTCCGTGTAAAATAATTTGACTCTCAGTACGAATCAGAAACAGTGCGACATTAGTATATTTGCCTGAAGACAGTCGTGGCCAACTAACGCAGTGACACCTCCGTTATGGTCTTCTACAAATCAACGACCATAACTGGGCAAACAGCCGGTCAATCCAATATCACGTATATCTGTATCTTTATTATAATATATATATATATATATATATATATATATATATATATATATATATATATATATTTATTTGTTTGTATGTATGTATGTATGTATGTGTGTGTGTGTGTATATATATATATATATATATATATATATATATATTATATATATATATGTATTAATAATTTTTTAAAAATCGTTGATTTTATGGTCTCTTTGAATACAAATCAGATTTCTTCATGGACACTTTTCATTTGTATTTTAAGGTCAGTCCTTGAATATTCTAGCTGATTGATTTATTGTTCAAATTTAAACCAGACATGTTCTAATTTTTAACTTGACCGTTTTTTCTGTAGATCGAGCCTTTATTGAAACCACGGAAGAGTTAATCTCCTGTAATGTTTTCAGACGGTTCAAATTACATGATATAATGCACATATCCTATGTATTTGCTCTCCATACAATACCTTGTGTTCCATTATCAATAATTCATAATTCCAAAACTTCTTTTCATGATTGCGTGTCTCAGAAAATCGATATCCGCTAACGCATTTTCGTATCTGAAAAGTAATTTCAAAGAAATTAAAAGTTTAATCATGATTCAACAGTATTCCTCCTTATTTAAAGATCGCATTTAGTAGAAAAACTTTTTTGAATGAACATACCAATTTTTGAAACAGGTGAAATATATGTCTACCGGCCTGCATATTAGGGTGTCTTATTAAATACTACAGTGTAACCCGGATATAAGAAACCCGGATATAAGAGAAACCCGGATATAAGAGAGATTTTCTCTGGTCCCAAAGTGTTCCCATACTTACCTAAACAAACACGGATATAAGAGAAACACGGATATAAGAGACTTCTTCTCCGGTCCCGACATCTCTCTTATATCCAGGTAACACTGTATATGCCTTCTACTAGGATTTCAACCCTGCCGGAAAGAATACATGCAATTAATCCTGAGACTCACTTGTAAGTTGTAGAGATAATTACCTTGTTTAATAACCAAAACCCAATTAAATCAACAGCAAAAAATGGATATACACAAATGCATGTCTTAACTAAATATAACATATGTGTATGTGTATGTATGTATGTGTGTGTGTATGAGAAAATATAGTTTTAACACTTTGAGCCTTTCGTTCCTGAACAATTTTAACGCCTCTCGCCGGAGCTCCTGTCTCAAAATTCGCAAATAAATGGTATAATAATGTTTCAGGGTATATATAAAAAGAGTTACAAGTGTTTACCTACCGTTCAATCGGGAATTGGCCATTAAGACTTTTTTCTCTACCACTGTTCACCCGGTGGCTGGGCATTACATTATTTTTTTCTAGCACAGGTCAAAGGGTTAAGATATGCGATATTTATGGGGTACAGTTCTTATTATCAGGAATAGAGCATATGTGAATATAAAAGTAGACAATGAATTTAACACCCGGAGACAATAGCTATCTGTTTCATGCTAAATGGAGTCACTACCATAATCATAGCATGATGAGGACGATTGCGTTTTCTAAGTGTTCCAGACAAAATAGAAATGCACTTCTAAACTACATAAAAAAAAAGAATAATTCCAGATGCGTTTTTTCTTAATTACCATGTTTTCCTTTTGCATTTTAATTAAAACATTTACAAGATTTTCCATATTTAAATTTGACCAGATAATTAGAGAGAAAAATCGCTCCCCGCTAGACGCCAACACCCTAACATACACACACTTTTGGCCACATCTAGTACACATCTTTCATCACTTTACCAAGGGAATATGACCTGCAATAAACCCCGTGACAGGTCTGTAGATATATCATCACTGATATCAGTTTCACCCCCGCCTCCGGGACACCTGTTGTATTCAATCCACCATCTTTGAATTGTGATAGTTCAAATCACATATATTTGATTTTCTGCCATAAATGCCAACAAGGTGTGGAAGAAACGAGTACAAAATTCCGGCTTCGATTTCACAACCATCAAAAAACCTGAGGGACAATAGCAACAATTTATTACAGTCGAAAACACTTCAACCTAGCATATCATAACATAGATGACATCGGATGAGTATTTTTGCCGTTTTCATTGAATAGCCGAGAAGCGAGACGTAGAGCGGAGTTGAAATTTATTTTCAAAACAAATTCCAACACTGAGGGATTAAATAGGGAATGGGTTTACTCAAAAAGTATAACTTTCACAGGGAAACTTCCAACGAACAATATTCCTTGAAAGAGCAAGTCCCACTTCTTTGTTTATTTCTCTCATCATTAAAAGAGAAATCAGGCATGTTCGAATATTCAAATATTAAAATATACAACTAAAAATCAAGATGATCAGAGACCGGCAAATAATCTCAATTCTGTGGAAGAAAGACTGGCTTTTAACTTACATGAGATCAAAAACCAAAATAGCATTTATTCAAAGAACACCCCCCCCGAATCTTCTACAGTCGTGATAAACGGTTGCACTCTCAATAAAGCCTTTTGCTTGTGTCTACTGAAAAACGTGTTCATTCTAGACTCCAATATAAATATACGGTTCATCTGTAGCTAGTGAAAACAGTCATCACTATCTACCGTTGCAGAAATTAGCAGACATTTGACATGCTTTAATTCTTTACAATGGAGTACATCTATTTTGAGGAAGAGTTTTCATGTCTGGGCTGGAGCTGACCCGATTTCAAAAAGTTCAAATATATTTTACGGGATGACATATTTTTTCAACATACAGCCTCTTTCTTACAGAAGCAACAGTGAAAACTATCGTTCCTCTCTATGTTATTTTATATCAAATTTTCTGATGAACTCAAGCGTTTTTCTTTTTGCAACCAGCTCACTCCTTTACAGAAAAGACCCAGTTTGTTACGGCGAAATGGTTTAATCAACATCATTGCTTACGTAACCCTTTATCTGTGCATTCTTCTCCGAAACAATCTTGTACTTCTTATCAGCCTGTGAAGGAAATTTATTAGACAAATTTCTGCAGATTCATGGAGAGCAATGAGTCATTATTTTAACGCGCTGGCCCAATGCGTGTCAGTACAGGCGAATGGGACCAGCTTGGGGGATCATGTGTACTTTAAATTCGTGGTATTTGTGCATTCCAAGTGTAAGGAACATGGGTTTGAATTTTTCTTTCCGAGCATCTACTCATTACAAAGATTACAGCACCTGGTATTCCCAAGCAGTTTTTCATATAGGTACTGATCAGGTTTGACGTTGCTTAACCTTGGTGATCGGACGAGAATCGGTGTTTCAATATAATATTCGCTTAAGCCTCATTTTAGTTAATGGTTCCCCGCTTTACGTTTAAAATCAAAACTTATCTATCTCCATGTTCACCTTATCACCACTTCCTAATAGATGTTCTTACATTCATATCAAGCCATATTCAATAACCCTCTAACTTGGACGAACTCTATTAAAAGAAAGAACGTACGTGTCAACAGGAAATCACTCAGTAGAACTGATTATTAATGCGCATTTGACAAGTCCCCCAGATGAAGAAAGATGGCTGTATGTGTCATCCGGCTAAGAAAAAATGGCAGATATGCAGATCAGAATTAAAGAAACCAAAGAAAGTCGTTTATCACTAACCAACTTAGAGTTAATATTTTGACAAGTAATGGAAGAAAGAATCATAGATATCCAAATGTTGTTAAATACACTCAGACGTATACTTCGTAGAAATAATCTATATAGATGACCTGAAGCACAAAAGACCATCACTAACCGACAAACATCTAAAAGGAAAAGAAAACGTAAAAGAACTTATGCTATAGAAGAATGGCAAATATCCAACAGCAAAGTTTAGTGATGATAGCAGATTTGTGCGACCTCCTAATGCAAGTAAATATGTCTGAAGACCAGGCCATTAAACGAAACAATGCTAAATTTACATCGAAGACTGTAAAACTCGGCCTTGGGTGTTTAATGATTTGGATTACGCTATGGGCAAGAAAGGCGATGAATATCAAAATAGCGCTGGAGAGTGAAAAATACGTGAATTTTTACATCTTAATTGATATATAGCAGATGTTGTAATATTCTGAAGTGATAGATCATTATGCTAAACATCGCATACAGTAAAGATTTTTTTTCCAAGAATGGAGACATTGAATTGGTACAAGTTTTGTCTGCTGTAATACTTACGATAAGTTAATGAAATCAATATTTTGAAAGTTAAAAATACATATTTACAAAAAAAAAACAAAAGAAAAACCAAACAGTTCAAAGAGGTTTTTGATTTAATGTCAAGATGAAGTAGAGATAATTTAAAACGAAACAATTTTGAACATGTATTCCTCCATCCCAAACTAATTGTGGCGGTCGTTAGCGACAATGGAAAACAAGGATGTTCGTGATTCTGATTTTTAATATCCGTAAATATATGCTTAAAATTTATTCTGTCAGTTTGAATGAGATAAATTTATTAACGAACAATGGCAACAAGAGATACTAATCCCGATAGTATAATGAAAAAAAATAACATCTTTTTTTTTCAAAATGAAACAACTTAATTTTCGTTAGTGGCTGACTCTTCTCTTCACTGTATTTTAGAATTTATATGCTATTATTTACTCAATATAGGCTTCAGGATTCACTCAAATTGTAGGATTACTGAATGTGGCTATTGTATGCACGTAAAGATTTGTAGATTATGGTGATATGCAGGAAAGATAATAAAACACTTTGATATGAAGCTGTTAATATTGTAAGAATCATTCCACGGGGGTTCGTTCCATAAAGCAGAAAACCTTGGGAATAAGTACTCCGAATGTAACTTCGTCCTTACTAAAGGAATAGGAAGAGAAAGGTGTATATTGCATGACGGTCTTAGTTGCAAAGTTCTGAACTGTAAGAAAATAGGGAATAGAGCTCGTCAAAACATTTCCCAATGGAATAATGATATCCATTCGACCATTGCGTCTCTGGGTGCGAGGTTGTAGGGTGGAATGTAATTCATCAACTACAAGGCCGCTTAAATGCTTTTGAACTGTACCGATTTAGGAACGAAAGGATTGGTCAGCTTCAGTAAAAGATATAGCAGAAAATATTCAATGTCTGTTCATTTTTTTAATTTTTTTTTCCTGCAAAATTGAGCTAAAATTAGTTCAGGATACATGGCCGTGGATTACTGGTTATTAGCCTGGGCAAGGAATAAATTAAATATCCTTATTTGGTGCTTTGCAAATGTGGTTATGGTGCAGATTCAAGTTAGTAAATATGGTTCCAGAACAGTGACTTTTAGAGATATTATTTTAAAAGAACTCAACACGTTTTTCAGATAGTAAAGGATAAAACTTGATCCTATGAAAAAGAAAACACACATACACAGAATCATATATACTTAATTATAAACTTCCATAACAATTACATTTTAATTAAATTCCACAAAAAAAAACTAACATAGAACCCATCTGTATTTGCACAATTAAGGAAAACTGCTCCGTAGAGGGAAATTTCAGATGCACTAAATTAGTATACCAGGCAACTATTAAGGAAAATACGCCAAATCATATTTACATCGGCATTTCTGCTGGATAATTTAAAAAGAGAATCAATACACACAGACATTCATTCAAAAAAAATCAAACAGCCTTTTTAAAATTGTGAGAATTGAAGGAAAAGGGTCTGAATCCTCAAATAAATTGGAAGAATTCGAGGTTTCGCGAACACCTCTAATAGTTTGGGTGGGGGTAAGCTATTTTTAGAAGAAAAAAATCAGGATAATAAAATATAAAGATGAATGCAAACTATTAAATCAACGGAGAGAACTAATTACGAAATGTTGACGTAGAAATAAATTCCAAATTACATAAGAATACATGTGCATATATGTGGGGGTTTATGTGTACGTACAGCAGCATGTATGTATGATCATGTAAATGTACACATATATGTATGTATGAAGATATGTACGCGTATAAGTGATTTGGAAAGCACAAGTTATTCCATTGGATGCTCTGGTACTACTCATAATATATAAATCTATAACTCACCTAATTTACATTAATCTTAAAGGACTTAAGTTTTAATGCCGCATCGCTTAGTAGTAAAAAAAATATTTACTGCGAATCCCAGAAAAAAAGCACACTCCGGGACCTTTATAAGAAAGACCATATAGTAGGAACTTATATTAAACTAAAAACAAAAATCCTAGCCATAAAAACTCCAAACCCAGGCCGCTTCTCTCGAGATAAGATAACTTACGCCCCCATCAACAAACCCACTCTCATTAACAAGACGCCTACAGGAGAGGGAGTGACTTTGAAAATAAATTTAGAATAGTGCATGTATGAACAGTGCTCTGAGAAAAGCTCTTAGAGGCTGACGAAAGCCGTTAAAGAACGTTTTGATATAATCTATTCCAACGTTCAGATGATTTTTTTGCTATAAAAAATACATATGCTCTGTTAAAATAAAAATATCGAGCTCTCTGTGGATCAGTTTTAAAAATGTATCTTACTAGGATCGACCCAGTTTATATACCAACGCATCGTTACCTGTACTATATATATATATATATATATATATATATGTGTGTGTGTGTGTGTGTGTGTGTGTGTGTGTGTGTGTGTGTGTGTGTGTGTGTGATAAAAATATAGTTTTAGGTATATTTATGTGATAGAACGTATGTAAATATAAAAGTAATTGTTTAGGTCAACAACCAGCGTCAACAAACACTTTCATAAAAATAAATGAAAGATATATGGACCAAGAGATTAAACTTGTGTTAAGATAAATACAGGAAGCAGAATGTCGCCGCTGGGTGCTGACCTCAGATGCCACTTTGATACATACATGCATATATATATATATATATATATATATATATATATATATATATATATATATATATATTCAAACAGGTGGCTATATAATTTTGTCCTTTAAGAGCACTTTTCAATTTAATTAATTGTCCATGATTCTGGGGGTGTCTCACTTGGATACATAAGGTTGATGGCTCATTTTTGAGATTATAAGAAACTTGCCCCCTCACTTCTCTTATTGCCAGGAACTTGCGACCTCTCATTGCCAGGAACTTGCTACCTCACTTCTCTCATTGCCAGGAACTTGCGGCCTCACTTCTCTCATTTCCAGGAACTTGTGGCCTCACTTCTCTTATTGACAGGAACTTGCGACCTCACTTCTCTCATTGCCAAGAACTTGCAACCTCACTTCTCTCATTGCCAAGAACTTGCGACCTCACTTCTCTCATTGCTAGCAACTTGCAGCCTCACTTCTCTCATTGCCAGGAACTTGCGACCTCACTTTTCTCATTGCCAGGAACTTGCGACCTCACTTCTCTCATTGCCAGGAACTTGCGACCTCACTTCTCTCATTGGGATATCCTGCGCTAGAATCCGTCTTTCGGCTTCACTATTACTATCCTGTTCTGTCATCAATCAAACATTCAATCTTCGATTTGAGCGAATCGAGGTTCGTACCCGCTTCGGATTTCTGTCTATTCTTTCTGATTTTAGTTTTCCCTTTTGACGTTAGAGTTCACATCTCCCTTCATTGAAATTCCTGGGCTACTCAAGACAATCCAATTTCTTTAACTTATATTAACCATAGGCTATATCTAATTGCGTTAACCCGGCCTTTTTACCTTTTACACAAATTTAATTTGTTGCTGTGTGACGTCACCCGGCCACTCTCCGCGCCCGCCGCCGTGCTATCCTGTGACGACCAATGTGACTTAGTATTGGTCGCGGCACCAAATGTGACGTTCTAACCCTTTGCTGATTCGGATGGGAATCTGGTAAGATTCGGTCTCAGCCTTGTCGTTCCCAGCTCGCCTCCAACGTCTGGTTACCGAAGTAATTGCTTTGATTTCTAGTCTAACCTACCCACGTTGTGATTTGATCTTAAGTAGACGAAATCAATCAGTCGCCGGGCCGCAATGCAAGCCGAGTCCGAGCAAAGGTAACACCGCACAAGTATATGTAAAAGAAAATAAAGTAACAACTCGAAAATTTAAATGTGTTAAAAAAAGAATAACAAACATTTTTATACCTGGTTGCTTAATACAGAACTGCATCTTTCTCCCAAACCACTAATATGGA
Source organism: Acanthosepion pharaonis (assembly GCA_903632075.3). Lineage (NCBI taxonomy): Eukaryota > Metazoa > Mollusca > Cephalopoda > Sepiida > Sepiidae > Acanthosepion > Acanthosepion pharaonis. The sequence continues at coordinate 488,851 of CAHIKZ030000350.1, forward strand.
TTCGTGATACTGTGTTTGTTAGGCGAGTCTTAACATCTTAATTTGCTTTTTTAAGAAACTGTTTTTTTTTTCTGTATCTTTAGGCGATATTCGTAAAACTTGTTTTGGTGGTGTGAGTCTAAGTCGTTCTCAAAAAATGAATTGTTTTTGGTTAGAAGTTGAAGTCGGGATGCGTGGATCTTTAGTCAGCTTCCTGCGAGGCTGGTCTCAGAGCTCAACAGCTTCAACTGCAACTAACTTCTCTCTCTCTCTCCCTCTCTCTCTGACTGCTGGCTAACTGGCTGCGATTCTGCTTATATGGTCGCAGACCAAAACCGGCTGTGGGGTTGTCGTGTCTTGGGGTTCCTCTATAATTCTAAATCCACAATAATGATTTTCTTTGTTTTCGGACAGGAAAATTTATCACTTTCCATTTTTGGTAGTCCATTGCTTTTTTTGCTTCAGAGGGGTTCTTAAGGGTTTCCTCCTCGCAAACCCCTTCTTTCTCATAGTGGTATCTCACACCGATCCCCTCAGAGGGGTCAACAGGCCTACCTTCTCTCTCACATGTTTACCTTCGCCTACCGCTCACGCCACCATTCAGCCAATGAACGCTCAGCAGCGTGTGAGTTTACAATTATCGCTCAAAGGAAAGAAAAAAAAATATCTTCCTTTTCTTTTTTCCTTCCTTTTCTTCCCCGAGCAGACCTCCCACGACACGTAGTGTGGTCCCTAATCTCTATCTTAAACGAAAGTCACCTGAAGTTTATCAATCGAGATTTCCGCCAGCGTCAAATGGGTGGTTAACTGGACGTATTCGCATTTTGTATCCAATTATGCATTCCGATAACAAAGTTTTATCATGTCCAGGTTTAGACAATAAAACAGGTGGTCTCTTTCGAAAAACAAATGATATCTCCGAAAGATAGTTAATGGTTTATTCTTTTCCCTTCTCTTTTCCCTTCTTTTTGTTTTTTTCTTTGGCGGGTTCTTCAGCTGATGTCTTTCTCGGTCAATACGTGAGCTGATTACAATTATCTCCCAGTTTCTGTTTCGTAGCGGCCACTTGACCAATTTGAATTTTTTATTATTGCCATGGGCAGATGGCTATCTCTTATTTGCCGCCTCGTAACATAAATTAATTCGACAGATCCGATATCTTACGAATTTTCTATATTCGGCAAAAGAAAAAAAAAATTTCTTTTCGCAAAAGAAAATAAAACCTTTACCACTATTCTTTGTTAAAAAAATAACATCGCTCAGTATGTCTTTTCGTGATAGCTTCTTCTCGCCTTAATTATTTCAGCTTCTTCTCGCCTTAATTATTTCTCGCTTTTCATTTTCACGCGACCGCTAAATAGTGTCACAGCTGTAGATATCTTTCATTTATTTTCCACAAGTAATATATCATGAACGCATGCAACTTTCACTAATCTTCGGCAAAGCTCGACTCTTCTGCTAACAGAAAAAAACCGGGCGTGATCGGGTATATCTATTTACCTGACCATTTATCAAATTGATATGAATTTACTATCCCGGTAATTAAATTTTCAGACGTAGTATATCAAACATCAGGTTTTGCATTTCATGTACATTGTCAATGGAATCACATCTTTCGAGGCAAATCACTTGCTTCCTTTTTTTTTTTAATGAATTTTACGTTGGATTCAATTACTGCAAATATAACGAGATGAGAAAATATATATCCTATGTCGTTTGATCTGCTTCATATAAAATATTCTGCTTTCAGATTTACGGAAACTGTACATCATAGCTGTTTTACATTTTAAGTAATATAATTCTTCAAGCAGATAGGAAGAGAAAAATTATATTACGATTCATTTTACATGATATTTGAAAACAGTCTGTGGTCCGATGGTTTAGATGTTCACTAGATGTCTTTCATAGGTTATTCATTTAAATTCTCCCAGAATTTGGATTTTCTTCAGGAAAATTAGTATGTCTACCATTCTTGGAAAATGAAGCAAACATATATATCTTTTAAGCATGTGTTAAAATTAAAGCGACAAAGATGTGATTCTCCCCACGAAAAAAAATAAAAATAAAGAGAATGCTATCGACAAAAAATGTGAGCAACGATGAAGTTTTAAGTAAATAAAAACTAAAAATAAAATTGATACTTACAATTCGAACGAGAACACATGATAAGAAAAGATACCAGGAGAAATAAATAATTGCAGAAGATACTGAAGGCAAGAAGATCAAATAACTTATTTGATGAGTTTGTATTAATATACGAAAGAGCAAAGACAAAGACTGAATGGAAATGGTTAAACTTTACTAGAAAAATAGAAGAAAAATGGTCAGAGAAACGATTTTCCACATCCTGAAACTGTGGAATAATTTATTATTCCATCTACAACAAACTCGCACGCGCGTAGAATGTTGTAGATGGAATAATACATTATTCCACAAAACTACGTAAGACATAATAAATACATATCATTTCTGGATTATTCTGATTCACTCTCGGTCGATGTATTTCTAATAGTTTGTTCACTATCTCTCTATCAATCGATCTGTATGCGATTGTTCACTATGTATCAATCTATGTTCGTTCACTATCTATCGAGCTGTGTGTGATTGTTTAATGTTTATCAATATGAGTTTATTCATTATATATTTATCCATTTAATTATCTTATTATTATATGAGATTGTTTACTATCTATCAATATGTGTTTGTTCACTATATAATTATTGATATGTCTGTATTAGTTTCTTCACTATATATCAATCTATGTATTTTGTTCACTATCTTCATGAGTTTGTTCCCTATCTATCTATCTATCTATCTATCTATCTATGTGTGTGTTCACTATCTATTATATGATTTGGTTCTCTATCTAAATATCTATCTATATGTCTTTGTTATCTATCTACCTATCTATCTACCTATCTATCTATCTATCTATTTCTCTCTCTCTATATATATATATATATATGTGTGTGTGTGTGTGTGTGTGTGTATGCTCACTATCTATTTTATCAGTTGGTTCACTCTCTAAATATCTATCTATATGTCTTTGTTCACTATTTACCTATCTATTTATCTTTTGTTATTTATCTATGTATCTAATATATATATATATATATATATATATATATATATATATATATATATATATATATATATTTAAGTATATATCTATAATAATTCACTATCACTTGATGCATAGACACAGGCAAGCAGACAAACATTATTCATCTATCTATCTATCTATCTATCTATCTATCTATCTATCTATCTCTATATATATATATATATATATATATATATACGCTAAAAATGATATGTTTAGAGGCAACTTGCATTTCATTATAAAGACAAATTAAAATGATATATTTTTGCATTTTTAAAAGTAAAATACAAAATTACTTTTAAGCATATTTGAAGATATTTTATAGATAATCTATTCATCTTTTTGTATTATTTGTTTTGACATTATAAGCCGATGTGAAACTCCTTGTTTTCGTTTCGAGCATTGGCTTCTAAACCGAATTCATCTTTTGCAGTTTTACATGTTGTTCATCTTTGGAAATGTATTTTACTTCTCACACATTTAGCGCTTACCTGATTTGTCATAATGAATGTTTACTAATAATTGATTCAGTCCGAACATTTTATACGTCTTTGCTATTTTAATCTTATTGCGCCTACTGTACGGTCGAAACGTTCCTGTGACTTTGGAAGCCAGGAACCCATTCTGCAGTGACATAGACTTCTATGTCGTGTCCGATCTCTCTGCATGTTGTTTTCAAGGACTGAACACGGCATTACTCAAAATAGAACACTACCAAGCGTAGGAAAGGAAAGGAACAGTATGATTAATATGTAGTAGTGAACTAATGCCACTAAAATATAATGTCATAGATAGATAGATAGATAGATAGACAGATAGTGAACAATCTCAGATAGCTCTTTAGAAACGCCGCCTTATAAAAGAGGACACGGATTTAATTATTGGTTTAGTTTATATTCTTTAACAGGGGTCTATTTAATGCCGACTAGGTTTTTAGGATAGCTTCTGATGTTTATAATATGTATTAATTTTTTTTCCAAAAATATATTGCTGGTAGTATTATTTCTTTTAAAAAAAATGCATTGATGGTAATAATATATGTTACTTTCAAATATGCATCCCTGGTTACAATTTTTCAAAAAAATATATTGCTGGAAATCGTCTTTTTTTTTTTCTAAATATATTACTGGTAATATTTTTTTTAAAAATATATTGATAGCAATATTTTTTCAAAAAATATATTGTTGGCAATATATTTTTTTCAAAAATGTATTGCTGGTATTTTTACTATAAAAATCTATTTTTATGCTTTCATAGTGTTTTCACCTCAGTTTGCCAGTATGAATATTTGCCCATAGCAGGGACACTAACCAGTGTTACAACCCCGCGTCATTGTGGGCCTGGGGACAACAGTAATAAATATATGGTTTCACGCTCTTCAAATCCTCCAAATCAGATGCCTTGCTACCGGATGTAGTTTATCGTCATACACAGGACGTTCATATTTGGGAAGTAAATGATATAACAGAGGTGTAGAACTAAATACAAATTATACTAATAGGAATTTATAAATGGAATTGTTTGAAAAAGCCAATAGAAATCGTTTATAAAATAAAACTTAAACCATGCAGAGCACTGGTGCGCAGTTTCCCCATTCACTGACGTCTGGTAGTCTTTCGATGAACGGTGGAGTAATGGATAGCGGCTTGGTTTGAGGAATCGGAGCGCCGAGTTCGCATTCAAGTCGAATCGATTCACTTACGTGCTAATAATAGTATGGATACTCGTCTTCTCCACCACCCCCAGCTATGGGTAAATAGCAAGACAGACCGGGTTCTGGGGACTTGGATGCCAACTGGTCTACCACAAAAAAATGGAAATGACAACCTACGGCGGGGAAAAATCCTCGTCAGACAAGTATCGAAAGAAACATGATCGCCTAAGCATGTATCACTCATGGCACATAACTAATTGACTGAGTGCAGTACGGAGCTTTAAAACCTATTCAACTAGTATTCACATCATGTGAAATAGCGAAAAAATGGCATTTGTTGTCCCTATTTATTCTGAATAAAACTTCGGCACACCACAAAGAATAAAAAAAAAAAACAGTTAAAAATGCAGGACTCTTCAATAGTTATCTGTCTATATTTCTGAGATGAGGTATTATGTACACTATTCATTGTCCTCACCTTTGCTGTCATATTTATCATAACTTTTCGGCCTTTGTACTCTCCGGCCTTCTTCAGGTGGTTGGAATGTCGAATTGAACCCTTTATTTCGCCCGCTGGGGAAAACTGTTCTAGTTACACATGCCATGTCTAATGGATGTCAGTTATCTCCTGTTAATTCATCCCTCCATGTTCTCCACTGCCTTAACCATGTATTGAACTCGCAACTCTTTGGGTCCTGTCACTAATCAACGTCTATATCTACTATGCCATGTGTTCTTTTCAGTATGCCTTGGAATTATTTATAAAATGTATAAATGTCAAAATAGATATATTTTTTTAAAGAATTCTTGCCATTGCAAATTAAAAAAAAAAACAAAAAAAAATGAGGAAAGTCGAAATATAAAGCTAGCAGAACGTTTAGACAAAGATATAATGTAGGAAGAAATCAATTCGAATAAGACTAAATACAACGCATATGACCTTACAATTAATTTATATTACGTTGCAGACACAACGTTTCCCGAAAGATTTGAACTCTATGCATTGCAAAAAAAAATGAGAGCACTCACAAAACTTATTTTCTAAAAGTTTCCATTATTGGTATTATTAATTAGAACACGAAACAGTTATATATAGATTTAAACGGAAGAGATTGAAGTTAAAAAGAATTATGTGGTCGACAGGCAAATTGGATGACATAACGGAAAAATGGTTTGCGTTGCTTTTAATGCCAAGACAGTTATTAATCCATTGATCCTTTCTATAAATAGTCTCCATAGATTGAAACATCAGAATATCAAAAAACTGGTAAGAGACGGATAGATTTTTTCTTTGGCGCCATTCATGAAGGAGAATAATCAGACTTTGATTTTATAGAGAAACCATTATTACACATACGCACTCACACACATACTCTCACATACATAAGCAGGCGGATGTTTTATTCTGTAAGCGTTATATCTATTGTGAGTACATCCCTGATTTTTTTTTATAAAGCCAGTAAATGCAAGATTATGAGTAATGTCTGAATAGCAACTACATTGATAACTTATATATATATATATATATATATATATATATATATATATATATATATATATATATATATATATATATACAGAATTTTTCGCGCTCTATCACAGCTCTTCACTGTATATACATATATATTAGACTCGCATCGTATTTGACCTATGAGGGTCAAGCAGTTCAGTTCCTAGGAACCGACAGCCCAGACACCAGCACTTTTTGAACGGCCGAATAAAGAGACCTGGTGCACTAATATATATATATATATATATATATATATATATATATATATATATATTTATAAGGTGTGTTATATTTATTGGATAAAGTGCTCAATATCAGAGATATAGCGTATGTAAATATAAATATAAACATTGAAGTCCACACGCAGATGTGACATACAGTTTCATGTCGGACCCGATCGTCAGGCCTCTCGCCTTTGAATGTTGACTTCAATGTCCCCCACATATATATATATATATATATATATATATATATATATATATATATATATATATATATATTCAGCTATATTATTTCAGTAAGGGGTATATTGATTTACTAAGCATAGCGTATTTGAGGCAACATGATTTTCAATGCGTAGCTTAATGTGGCACAAGTCGAGCACGCATTGAGGATCGAACTCACTGTACAATCGTTATTGATCGTGGGAAACTCAGCCCTATATCCATCTTATAGATTTTCAAATTGCACTGATTTCAAATGTGATGAAGATATGCCTTGTGTTTCACCCGGAAGCCATATCGATTCATCGAACCATAAATTACGCTCTCTTGTTTCCAGATTATATTTTCGCTTCTCGTTCCTACTGCTATTTTTTTTTCACTTTTTTTCACTTCCATATTAAAACTTTTGACAGTTTTAACGCTAGTTTTTCTTGTCTAGACATGTCAGATACCCTGGCCAATTCATTTATCATTGGTGAATTACTGTATTATACGACCGCACCAACCCCTCCTTCACCTTCATTTCGGTTTCATATAATATCTCTTCCCCGCCCACATTGCTCGCCAAAGATTGTAGCATTCTGATTCCCAGCGCATAGATTCCTCACGCGAATTGGTGTCATGCGCATCATTTGACAACTATTTAAAAGTATCACTGGCTGTGAATTCATTTCCTCCTCGAATAATTTGTCTTACGTATAAATCACATTTTTTTAAATACGTGTGAAAGACTGCACTTTATTATTTTTTTAAATAAAAATCTGTCTTCTCTTTTTGTCATATAAGAATAAAGTGTCGCGGCTGACATTTGGGTTTGAACTCAAACCGCCACACTCGACCTTATCTCTATCTATAAAAGGCAGGATGTGTGTGTGTGTGCGCGCGTGTGTAACGAATGCACGGCCGCAAATTTCGACGGATTTGCACCAAAATTTACATGCACATGCTCCAAGTTAGCGGGAAGGCCAAGGCCGACTTTGCATTTCCCAACTCCCATCGATAGTGAAAATAATCGATTTTTTCATGTTTCTACGGTAGTTTGCGGCCATTTTGTACTGGCCAGAGTAAGAGCCAATAGTTACCTGCCACGAATAGGCAGGAAGATTCTATTGGCCAGCATGAGAGCCAACAGCTGACTGACACAAATGTTAGCTAGCATGCAAAAAAAAATCGATAGCTGCATTCGTCACAAGTGGGAAAAATTTAAATCTGCATGGCACTTTACTCCAATTGGCTCATTCGCTTGCTTAAACACAACGTAGATTCTTATTCCGCAGAACTGGGTTGGGTGTGAAAAAGTATTTGTTGTTAACATTCTTTTTTCATTCGGTTTTTCCAGTTACGAGTCGTTTTTTAAAGCTGATCGTTTTGTGTTCATTTTGTTTAGTTCTTTTTTCGTAACAGATTTAATGTTTAGTATAGAGCTTAGAAAAAACTCGCAGTGTAAGATAGGCAAGAAGTAAGGCATGTAGCAACATCAGCACGGTAAAGGGCACTCCTTTAAAAGCAAGGAAGGGCAAAAATATTTTAAGTCAAGTGATAGCGATTGCTGTATGAGTCGTACGATTTTTGAATCAAGCACGGGCACCGCGGGACATGCTGCTAGTCTTCAAATAATTAGATTCCACGATGGGTAAAGGGAAAAATATATCTATGGGAATTAGCGGCGTCTGATCGCGTATTGTTTGAAGGCGTTACTATTGTTGTATCTGTAATTTACAAAGTCTCTCCTACAAACAGGAATTACAAAACCTTTATATTCTTTGTGGAGTTTCAAAATGCTCACTTCTTTTTAAAACGATATCCGATAACTAATTTAGCTATCATTTTATTTGAAGATTTAAATTTACTTTCCCATGTCTCTTTCTAAAAGTCTTTACGAAAACGTCTTTCTTTTCTTTTGATCGGTATCACCCCATAGAAGGCAGTACAACCAATAAGACACAAGGGGTTACACGGTATGGAAGGATTAGGAGCAGAAACATTAATAATGAAGAAGAAGAAGAAATAGTAATTAAGACAGCAATAGATAGCGATTGGCGATGCTTTTCAAATTTTGCAGATTAATTTATGTCTAGAAGGCACGGAGCCGGAATGGAGTTCCACAAGCAAGAAGTGCGAGAAACGAAACTGTTACGATAAAACTTACAGTTAAATCTAGCTAGCTCAACTGTCAATTGATGAGATCTCGACGTCAGTCTAGTACAGCGCTTAAATTCTTGTTACGATAGCGAAGAACTTATCCAACCTATTACCATGAAAGTATTCATAGAAAATACAGAGAGAGGCATATTTACGTCGGTGGGAAAGTGACTGAAGCCGAGCCGCCAGATCAAGGCCAATAATATTGCTGATTCTTTGGATTTTATCAAGGAGCTCAAGGTAAATAGAAGGGGTACCGTGCCATATCTGTAGCAATATTGTAAGGATGGATGAATGGTAGACTTATAGATATGTAAGATAGATTCTGGAGTGAAAAATTGTTCTGCAGGACAAAGCGAACAAAGTTTCTTAGCAGCTGACCTGGATTCAATATAGTCTTTCTACTTCAGTTCAGCTGAGAACTTTAGCCAAAGAATGTGCAACGAGACACTTTTATGGAGGTTAGCATCAGTCATGCTGATGGAAGTCAGAGAGGGGGTCTATTAGATGATTAATTATTTTGTTTTTTGTTCTGGTTCATAAACACATTCATATGCATTAAATCCATGTCATGACACGCGAATTGAAGTTACATAAAATTAGAAATCAGACTATACTAGACAATTTCCTCCCGTACATATGGAATTACATTAAGAGGAAAAAAACCCGATTTCTAATGTATATATACCTGCAGTGGTTGTTTGGTTAGCATCGCGTGATAACTATTGAAATAAATCACACATTTTGTCCATATTTCTGAGATGTTTTATTGCAAATATTTAAACTATTTTAAAGTACATCAAATTTTCTTTGCTCGTATCCGTCCCCTTTTGGTGATATGATTAATTCAAACACAAAATATATTGTTATGTTTCATTATTAATGTTCTCATCTTTATTATCGTATTCCCAATGTTTTAGCCATTGTAAGGCCCGGCTTTATTCAGGTGATATTTAGTTGAATTTCAATTTTTACACAAACATCATGGAACCAAACTTCTGAAATGTCAATATACTAATTGACTATATGGGGTTCGGTTCGAAATTCAATAAAATATCACCTGAAGAAGGCCGAATCGTACAACAGCCGAAACGTTGGAAATGTGACACAAAAGATGTGGACAACACACTGAACAATGTAAATAGTTTACATTCAATCTTAGTGTATCCAGTTGTCCCTCGAATGTTCTGTTTTATCGTATAACAGCTCACATTTTTTAAAAACGCTCAAGTTTACAGATTTTTTTAGTATTAAAAACAATTTCTTCAACATCTTTTTTATCTATTTTCAAAAATATGTAGACTAATATGAATTGAGAATAAAATGGACAATACTTAGAAAATGGAAGCAAAATATAAATTTTAATTACAAGCAAACAGAGACAGGTGAAATGACTTGAGTACATATTAAGGAAAGAGGGTTTGTAAAATTTGACACTTACATGACATATTGAAGTCACGATGGACAAAGGAAACATAGAATGACTGACATAACGAGCCCGTGAAAATGTATTTCCAAATAGGAATTGCAAGGGATAATTAAAAAAAACCATGAATATTAATAGTATTTAAAATTGATAGGAAAGTGTGGAAAGTCTTGATCGCTTACGTCCTGAAGGGATACACCAGATTGAAGAAGAATATCTCACAATTAATCTAACTATCTTTCTCTCTAACTATGGGACAAGACCAGACAAGCTCCAATCGAGATTGACATCAAGAAACGGAAATGGAGATGGATCGGCCATACACTCTGCAACCCTGCTTCTAATGTCACCAAGCAGGCCATTGACTGGAATCCACAAGGAAAAGTAGCTGACTAAAACAGACTTCGCACACAATTATTGACGCAGAGATGTGGGCAGCAGGCACGATATGGGCCGAGCTGAAGAGGATCGCCCTTTTGAAAAGGTGTTGTTGTGACCCTATGTTCCCGAAGGAATCAAGAGGCGTAATATATTATATATAATAATATACAATACAGTTATGTCTATAGAGCAATTGTGCTTATCTACCTTTCTGTCAACCACTGTCAAATATAGCGTTTCTACTTATCCATATATAATGTCGTAAGCATTAAAATCATATCATATATAAATTGTATTCATTGAAAATAAGAGAAAGAAAGAAAACTACACTGGATAGTTTCTTGTTAAGCGTTTATCAACTGATTCAGCTGGAAGATGCGTGACGTGAAATGTAAAAATTTCTAGAAGATGTGACAGCAATGAGAATCATTAAAGATTTAAGAACGATTGATTGTATAATGTGTGTTTGGGTTAGAAATATCAGGCACCGTCTCTGCTATGTACACATTGGTGAAACTTATTTTAGAAGATGATTAATGAATGGATACCTGCTATGTGTAAATAACCGACTTGAAAAGACATGAGAACTATAAAGCTACGGTCAAATACAGTAAGACAATGCAAAGCATTTAAACTGACACGGATAATAACAATCCAACGAAATCGAACATGAAATCCACTTCTAAATTAAAGCTGTTGTCCCCCATGCTATAAGCTGTGTACCTTGCAATATAGTGGATGTTAGCTGAGTGTTGTGGCCATTAACAGAGTATTGTACAATACTGTTGTAACTCTGTGATGTAGGAGAATGTTGGTTTTCTCAAAGTTCACGGACGTGAATGATTTTTTAGATATACCTAAAATAAACTACCTTTGCATGAAACAATTTCCATGTATTTATGTTCGACAAAAACTCGATATACAAAGCATTCCAGAAGCCAAGGATAATGCACTCGAAATACACTTTTCGGCACTAATTAAATAAACAGGTGCACGCGTAAAAATGGGGAAACCTTTCGGGGAATAATGTTTTTTTTTGATTGGCATTCATTATTTTTTTTCAAGACATGACAAAAATTAAAAGCTATTGAATATCGATTTAAAAAGTTGAAAAGCTGTTCATAAAATCGCGACAGTGTAAGCTCGATCCCTGACTTTTACAGATTTATCGAATTTAACTTATTAACAAGTGATAAATGTGAAACTATGATTATATCTGCATATTCTTCTTTGTGTTGTGAGTTCTGTAATCGTATTAGTATTAACATTTTTTTAAACTTTTTCAGGCGAGGAACATTGATCTGAGAGCACACACACACAATATATCTTAAAGAAGATTATCCTATCTCCCTCGGTTATACAACATTATATATATAAACAAAAAATAAATATCCACCAAATGATGACTGCACGGAATAGCATGCACGGGGCTGCCAGACGTGGTTGGTCATACATCATTATTGTTGAAAATATAGTGCTGTGACGTTTCGGTATTGAGCATTTTGTCTGAAGAAGCTGAGATCAACATATGCGTAATTTCAATTTTGTTCCATCAGCTCCATTTTTGTTTTAGATATTATTATACATATCTCTCTCTTAATCTTTCCCTCTCTCCCTTTCTCCCCCCTCTCTCTCACACACACACACACACATATATATATATATATATATATATGTGTTTTAGTGGACTGGCAGTTTTCAATCTGCTTATATGTGTGTGTGTGTTTGTGTGTATAGACACATATATGTGTGTATATATATATATATATATATATATATATATATATATATAGTTAGATAGATAGATAGATAGATAGATAGATAGATAGATATATATATATATATATATATATATATATATATATATATATATGTGTGTGTGTGTGTGTATGTATGTATGTGTGTGTGTGTGTGTGTGTGTGAATAAATCCAAAAAAGTATACCTGTTTTATCCTTGTTTCTAAATCTATAAAATACATACAATCACACCTTTTCAACTTTTTGGTATTATTATTTGTCCCCATTGCGTCATTATTATAAACTTATATATATATATATAATATATATATATATATATATATATATATATATATATATATATATATATATATATATATATCAAATGGTGTGCAGTTCACTTTACATTACATGAATCATTCATACAAAAAAACAGATATAGAAGATATACGGTTTAATGTACTTTATTAAATTCGTTTGCGAAGATATATTCTCGCCATTTAAATCATTAACTTCTCTATCTGTTTTTTGTATGAATGATTCATGTAATATATATATAGCGATTTTCTAACCGCTGCTTAGATGTTGCACAAGGCCGGAAGTATGGAGCACCTAGTGAGGATCGAACTCACTACTCAGTCGTAACATGTTCCAGCGAGATATATATTTTGACTATTTTGCATTATTTCCGTATTCTTCATATTGTAGATGAAACTTACTAAGATATTTCAATAAAACTATCAATTTGCGAAATTATACTTCATAATTATAGTTTAGAGCAGTGACCACCAAACATTTTTCTAGCGGCCTTCGCCACCGAGGTATTAGGTATGTTGCAAATACAGACGAATTAATAATCAACACTGTAAACACAGACGAACATATGCGGTTATATTGCTAAACATACAAGAACTCTGACGACGTTAACTGTCAGATTCAGCTGTTCGGATTTTAACATCGGAAAAGGAGCAAAACATAAAACATGCGTTTTTGTATAAATTTTATGTTAATTTTATTCCTTTTAACGCCTACATATTCCATAACTGCGTTTTAAAATTTGTTAATCAAACGCCATACGTGACACTAGTGCAGGCCGAGTTTGGCCTCGTGATATTGCACTCAGTTTGAAAATTGGATTTGGCATGATAAATAATTAGACTTCCTCCAAAGCTTTACCGTATTTTGAGGGAGCAAGTTTAAAGATTAAGTTTATGTTCAAAATTGTAGCATAAGAATTTACTTCCGTTGTTCGTTGAAAGCCTTATAGTACAGCCTTATAAAACTTAATTTTTACTGAAGCTTTACAGACTCTCTATGGACAAGATGCATGGTAACAGCACATTATTGCTAAATCATTGTGTCATCAAATAACACCTTCATTTACTTCAAAGGGAAATTATACTGAACAATTTAGCTATATTATGATGTAATATATTGTACAGGAGTTTTGTGCGATTTTGAATAAACAATGTAAATTTGAATCATTTTGTATTATAATTTGTCCAGCAGTATTATAGTGTTATATAAAATTGTATCTTTTATTGTTGTTGTCATTAATTATGATCTAACAAATGACATGAATTTTATTCATTGGGTAGCTTTTATTTTTGTTTTTACTTATCAAATACAGTAGAACGTTGCATATTTTGCTTGTGGTGATTCATAATTAGAATTCTGCTTTGAATATATTTCAAATAAATATATTTCCAAGGAATATATCTAATACAAAAAATATCAACATTCTTAGGTTCTATTCTCGAAGTAGTAAAATCTTTAAGTCAGTTTGTATGCAAAAATCTTCGGAAATTAGGCATTTCTGCACATTTTCTTCAGACGATATTTAAGACTAAATGCTTAAAAACTGGTAAAAATCTATTCATCTAATAGTTGGTGGCAATAAAAAAAAAAAAAAAAAAACAACTGACAAACCAATTTGCCCTAAAATGACACACTTGGACAATCATATCTCTTACCCTTCATGATTGACGAAGCAGAAGTTATCCTGTCGCTTCTTTCTCTGGTAGACTGGTTACCAACCAAGGCTATAGGGCCCAGGCTGCCCTGTATTAAAATACATAGATGAAAGTAGAACAGATTGATTCATACCTTTTCCATTTGTGTGTAACTGAATGTAACGCACCTTAGTGAGATTACAATTTCTAATTTCGAGCTGTTATCCATTTGGCATATATATCTAAAATTTTAAATATAGAGAAATTCATTCCTTGATTTTGATGCCATACGATCAACTTGTTGCGTAGAAAGACGGCAGATCTGCTCTACACGAAATAGTTAAACATAGCATCTTCCACTGATAATTACGATTTCTGTTCAGAGGAAAGTTGTCGAAAAGCGATCGCAAAATCTGTCGAACGCATTGCAAAATTAACTACGGTATACGTTATCAATGTATTATTAATCCATCTAATTAAACAGTTTCTCCACTAATCTTCTGTTCACCTGTTTTATTTAGAATATTGTTAACCAGAATCACGAATTTATACGAGCATTAGAACACAATATATATGACCCTCTATTTTCAACTCCAGAGGTAACCTCTCGCTTTGTGAATCATTAGATATATAGAAAACACAAACCATCAATTTAAACATCCTTCTCGCTGACATTGGTTATAACAGGTGAGCAATCATTGAGTCGATAAGTACTATTTATAAAATCAGATTTACTCCAAGCAAGGCAATAAAGCCACTAAGACGTAAGAGGTTACCGGATATGAAAGAATTAGAAAAAAAATACTGAGTAGCGAGAACATTAGAAGAGTAATAAGATAGACTGTAGGTAAAGATTGATGTCACATTTAAATTTTTGAAGATCAAATTCAACTGGAAAACAAGGAGCTGGAAAAGAGTTCCACGAACGAGAAGTGCAAGAAAATAAATTGTTAGCATAGAAAAGTTCATCTGTAAATTGATGGGATTTTTGCCGATAAAGTATTGAGGTTATATTCATAAAATATAGGAACCGTAGCAAAGGGAGTTATTTATGGCCTTATCAACACAGAAAGTGTGGCACAAGGCCAAAAATCGGGATTGGGGAAAAGGACGCTCTTTCTCTCTCCTTATATTCAACTTAGCTAGCAATAAACACTGACCTAAATATACAAACAGTATTCCTAACACCAAAGCAACACATACTTACTTAATATTAATACTTAATACACCCACCGTAATACCTCATTGTCTCTATGACTAGTCCCCATATGTACAATGAATTGTCTGTGGGAGGAGGGGAATAAATAATAAAAAAAACAATTAAAATTTAGCCCCAATGTAGCAAAGAGCTCCCCCGAACAATTACAATGTATGTATTTATAGAAAATGCAGAAGGAAGGAACTTTTCGGTGGTGAGAAAGTGACTGAAGACGAGACGACATATAATATTACAGATTCTTCTTTGTGTTTTATTACATATATCTAAATATGTAGCAGGAGCAGCGAAACATATGTGACATCAATATTCTAAACATAGATGAATGGCTGACTTATAGATATGTAAGATCGATTCTGGGGGGGACACTTTCTCGTACGACAGTGTGAGATAAATTTCTTAGTAGCTGACCTAGTAATATCGTCTTTCCACTTCATGTCAGCCATTAACACCGGAAGGCGAAATGCGTCACTCGCTTGGAGGTTACCATAAATCCAATCTGATGGAAGGCAGCCATAAGAACCTAATTATCATTTAATCTAAATGATCGCAAAAACATAAATATAAGAAAGTCTAACAAACCTAAAGAGAAATAGTATTTATAGAGTCTCATTTTAAATAATGTGCTAATTTGTTTGTGCTACATAAATCATAGGAAAGTAAAAATGTTTAAAATGTAAGTGGTAGTATATTTTTACAGTCCTTGCCAGTCGAATGTATGATGTGTAAGTATATAACTTCAGTTTCGCGTTGACCGTGACATGTTCATCCCATTATCTTTGCTGCAAATCGCTGGAATACTGGAAACATTAGGAATTAATAAATAAATGATGACATAAAAGACTATTTTGGCGTTTCTGGTTAATGCGACTTTAGACTGAAGAAGCTTTTTGATTTGAAATTATCACAGGAAAGGCCTCAGGCAAAACACACTGCACTAGAAAATAATAGATTGAAAATATAATTTAACACACACATCAAAGCCATCTTCAGTTACGCTATTACTTTAGCTGTATGTCTCTCTCTCTCTCTCTCTCTCTCTATCTGTGTGTGTGTCTATGTGTATATATATATATATATATATATATATATATATATATATATATATATATATATATATATATATATATATGTGTGTGTGTGTGTGTGTGTGTCTGTGTGTGCGTGCGTGTATATACATATATTTGTGTGAGGGGTATAAATTTCATATTTTATAAAAAAAACGATATTTGATCATTTTTTTTTCATTTTTGGGAAACAGTCGGACTGACAATCATTCATATATATATATATATATATATATATATATATATATATATATATATATATATATATATATATATATGTATATATATATATATATATATATATATATATATATATATATATATATATATATATAGATATATATATATATATATATATATATACATAAATATATATATATATATATATATGCATACATATATATATATATATATGCATACATATATATATATATATATATATATATATATATATATATATACATACATACATACATACATATATATATATATATATATATATATATATATATATATATGTGTGTGTGTGTGTGTGTGTGTGTGTGTGTTTAATAAAATAACCTACTGGCCTATGCCCAGTGCTGCTCTAAAAATTGCTTTCATAATCAGATCAGTTTCATATAATAATGCAATTGTTATTAACGGATCCGTCGAGAAATGAATTTGGCAGGAGTCTCAAATTGGATGATCCGAACACTTGGCAGAGCAAAGCCTGACAACAGTTGCCAACTAAATTCTGCCAATGCCTTATGGTGCTGTCCAAACGCTTGACACGAAATGTTTTCATTGGCCTTTCTCTTGCAGAGTTGATCTGCCTTGTTTTGTCTTCCCTAACAAGAAAGGATTGGCGATCATCCTGACGTCCCGACGGATTATGAACGAACCGTTATCAACAACGCCCACATGATTGTGTAATGTCAGAAAATAAGCAGGAATGTTAATGAACCATTTTGTTAAGTTTAATGAAGTGGAATAGAACAGCAGCAGCATTCAAGCCGTTGTTCTTGAAGTAGATTAAGTGAAGTATTCCTCGACAGAACACTCGATTAATCCATATCGTAATGGTAGATCGCCACGAATACTTTTTCTGCATCATCATCATCGTCACCCCCACTACCATCATCATCATCGTCGCAGGCGTTATTGCAGTTGCTTCAGCTTTGTTTTTTTTTCATTTTCACTGTTTTTCTTCCATTATTTTTTATCTCCATCAAGTCATACGTCCTCAGATATGGAATAATTGTAGGGCTAAACACTTCTCAACGCAAAGGAAATAGTAAATTTTATTCGATTTTTACGTGGTATAGAACGTAACATCCCAATGATATCTGCTTGAAATTGTGGCCTGTACATTACACATTCAAGCAACAGATATTGGTGTGCTTCTTAAGTTCGTCAATTACTGTAAACTTCCTACTATATCCACCAGTAACAGCGACGTCTATGACAAGTTATATTCTTTTTGAACTTGTAATGACGCTGATATCTGGTTTATTGGACTCAAGGACGAAGTGGTTTGATTTGATGCTGACATCCTAAAAGACCTTGAGAATCTATGGATTATGATACCAGTTCTCATCTACTTCATGTCCCTACTTCTTACATAGATACCAATGCCACTGAAAACCTATTTTGTCATGGCGGTTTTGGTCTTGTTTCTGCGCAAGCATTCCACAAGCGGAAATGAGATAGATTTAAATTTCCAACTCCTTCAAGCACATCCATTATTTATCCGAATCCAGTTTGTGCTATATGTTCTTTCGGACGGAATTCGTATTCAGTGCTTTGTGTCGAGCGTCTATGAGTTGATTTTCTGTTCCTCGTTCCAATTAAGCTTTCGTCAAACAATCCTAATACTCACTTGTTTTTAGTCCCCAAAACTCTCCATCAAACGACATTGACGCTCTTGCTTTAGTATATATTTTAGTACAATCGTGTGTGTGTATATATATATATATATACACAATAATATTCTTATTTATTACTGAGGTTCCCTCTTTACATGCTCACTATTATTATTATTATTATTATTATTATTATTATTACCATCATCTTTTTCCTGTTTTTTTTTTCAGCCATAGATCTTGCATAATGGGCGTTAGCCGTCAAGTCAGATGATCTCAGCCAGGTAGCAGAATATTTGCAGTGCAAAGTAACACAAACTACTGAAGCGATGAGATCCTAGGATTTATTCCCATTTTCTGAATGTTTGACTAAATAGAACCTGACACTCTAATGCTAACTTGCGAAATAAAAATAAAAAAAAATTCCAAAATTCTAGCAACGTCAGATATTGGTGCATTCGTTTAGCTTGCAAATTTCAATTTATTATTATTATTATTATTATTATTATTATTATTATTATTATTACATTTTAACAAATATTGTTTGGTTGGCTATGAATGGAGAAATTTTCTTCGCAACTGCTCAATTCCTGTAAATCTGCACAAAGCGAATCTCCGACGCAAACCAACGTGCGTTCAGTTTGAGTTTATTTTGATACTCTTTGTGCAAATACATATTGGTATCTTGATCGGAAAGCGCCCTGCCCTCGTTGATTGGGAAAATATTGTCATTCTCCGTGACAAGACAGGACTGGATGTATCAGGAATAATAAAAAAGGAAACAAATTGAAACATAATATGCATGTTCTACTACACGAGTTCTAGTCTCTTGTCTTTGCAATAACCAATAATGCCTTTTTTTCAATCATTGCAGAACCATTCGATAGGGAAGGTTTTCTTTAATTAAAGACAAATTCTAGAGTTGTTGGAACCCTTTTTTGCTTCCAAACCAGTGGAATCTGACTCAAATGGCGTGGAAGAGTTTTCCTGATAAATGATAACATTTTATTGCAAATAATGACGACTATATAGTTTTTAATCATTTCACCCTATGAAAAGCGATAAAAGCGCTTAAACGAAAGGGGTTACTGAGAGAGAAGGAATCAAATTAGCATCATTACTAAAGAGAGAAAAAACTGGAAGAAGATTTTACAAGGAAACAGATTTTGAATGACATTGCATTTAAACTTTTGAAGATCAAAATCGATTGGTGATGTAATGGAATAAACAGCCCCCCATGAATGATTACACTATAGGTAGTAAGTACCTACAAAGTCAACTGTCTACAAGAGACTTGAGGAAGAAGAGTGATCGAGACGACGCAAGAACGTCCGACCTTCCAATTAGTGGCACTCACTACTAGATTGACCTCTGTGTATAACTGTACTGTATTTCATATTGTACTGGTTGTCTACAATAAACCTTTCTTCTATTATCCACCTGGTGTTAAGTATTTATTTCCTTAGCAAGGGTTATAACAATAAGTCTGGTTCATTATACACGAAAGAAACAAGCATTATCAAAGTGAAATCATATAATTTCTATTTATAATGCTATTTAAATAAAAAAAAAAAACATCAAATTATGGAAACAGTCATTTGCAATATACTGATGCAATTTCTTTCTATTTTACAATAGAAATGTCTAAAAGTTTAAATTAACAACGAATATTTCTCATACATAGCGGACGTATGCCAATCACACAAATGTAACTAGTTTTCATCCTGTTAAATATATAGATAAAGTTTATCATAAACTATAGTGTGAAAGTAGTAGTAGTATATATATATATATATATATATATATATATATATATATATATATATATATAATTATTTTTATAAAAAAAGTTATAACATAAATATGTTATAAAATCACTACAAAATAGCTATTTTGTTTCAACACCCTCGGTGTCATATTAAGTGATGATGTTGAAGATAAAATAAATGGTTTTAAAAGTTTCAAATTAATTAATGATCCTTCGCTAGGGGAAAACATTGTTACAAAAGCTAGAATGACCAATCAAAACCCAAGTATAGGAAGATTCAAAAGATTGACAACGAAATAATGTTATAATAGTTATCCACATCTTTAAAATACGGGTGATATTAAAAAGAATTTATTCTAACCAATAATTATTAAATTATATGATAAAATTTGATATTAAAATTAAAAACTGCAGATTTTAAAATCCAAATTTAATCACTATTAAATTTAAAAACTATAAAATTACTGAGGAGAAAAGAAAAAATACATATGTTATTCAATTAATTTCTTCGTTGAAATTACGTTAGAACAGACGCTACAATATCCGGTCATTTGACAATACATGTATATATATTTTAATACAAAGTGTGTGAATGTGGTCTTAAACACACGCGCAAAACAACAAAAACACAACCATATTATAATACATAAGCACCCAGACATATTTAGATATATATACACACAAATAAAGCGACGAGACAGGAACATCTCCACACCCCTTTATGAAAAAAGGAAACGGGGAAACCAACACCTACACACACACAATTAAAAGTGAATGCACTCTCCATACACGTAGACACCGATAAATATATGTACACACATCCACAGACAATGACCTAGACAATCAGATACCACAACCAATAAATATTTAAGACTGAAAGTATCATTAAACAAATGCTAGCCACATTTTCTAAAGATACTGGAATTAATCTGATTTATGTTACGGGACGGGTGGAAATTCCAGGTTGGTCAAATACCTCAGAGACAAAGTCCTAAATAGATAAAAATTAATTGGGTCGAAAAGAAAAAAAAAACAAAAAAAAATACAAACGAAAATGTCCATTTAGACCACACAGAGTTACAAAAACAAAAGACCAAACCATTGGTTATCTACGGGAAGGTCGTTTGGAAAAGGCATCTGGCTATGGTGGCGAAATTATTTTATCGGGAATAGGTAACGCCAGAATGCGAGACGTCCAACTGACCACCCACTTGGTAATTGGCGAAAATCTCGTTGACGAATTCCATATGAAATTCGGCTGTGGTGACGGGACTGTTTTATCGGATCAGTGGTTGGCTCCAGGAGTGCAGGTACGTCTGGGTGGCCACCGGCTTGGTGAGGCGAAAAGCTAATTGACGAATTCCAGGTAATTCGGTTAAAGATAAAGAGTCTAGGGTGTGAGGTCTCCTCGAAGAGAAGAAAGAAAAGGAAAAGAGAAAAGAAAAGATCATTTTTTTTCTTTGAGCAAGATTTTTTAAACCGAGGCTAGTCTGGCCACATCCACGCCGCTGGGCGCCCATTGGCTAAATGGTAAGCATGAGAGTTAGGCGGAGGTAATCATGTGAAGTAGGATGGGAGGCCTGTTGGCACCCTTTAAGGGGATAGGTGTGAGATGCAACTGTGAGAAAGAGGGGAAACCCGTTGATACCCTCTGAGGGTATGGTGAGATACCAATATGAGAACAGAAGAAGGTGGGAGGACGAAAAGACTTCCAAAAATGGAAAATAATAAAATTTTTCTGACCGAAAACGAAGAAGTGGATTGTGGGTTTGGAATTATCAAGGAACCTCAAAGCCCGACAAGCCCAACCCAGTTTAAGTCGGCGTCCATATAAGCAGAGTCGCAGCGATTGAAAATCAGTTCGGTTCCAGTTGGAGTTCAGTTCAGTTCGAGTTTCAGTCAGTTGCACTGAGCTGAAAGCTCTGAAGACCGGCCTCGCAGAAGCTGGCTAAGATTCACGCAAATCACGATTCATCTTCTAACTAAGAACAATTTATTTTTGAAGAACGACACACCACCATAACAAGTTTTACGAATTTCGCCTGAAGATACACCAAGAACCAGTTTCTTAAAGAACAAAAAACTTAAGATGTTAAGACTCGCCTAACAAAGTGTCATGAATCCATATAGCGGGTTGGGAAGTAGACGCAGGCTTGTATTCAGCAACCATATATAAAATATTGTTATCCTTTTTTAACACATTTGAACTTTTCGAGTTATTATTTTATTTTCTTTTACACATACTTGTGCGATATCATCCTTATTCGAACTCGACTTGCAGTACGGCCCGGCGACTGAGTGATTTCGTCTGCCTAAGATCAATTCACAACGTGCGTAGGTTAGACTGGAAATCAAAGCAGTTACTTCGGTAACCAGACGTTGGAGGCGAGCTGGGAACGACAAGGCTGATAGCGAATCTAACCAGATTCCCATCCGAATCACAAAAAGGTTAGAACGTCACATTTGGTGCCACGACCAATACCAAGCCAGTTGGTCGTCACAGGGCAGGATAGCACGACGGACGCAGCCAGGCAGACGTCACATTTGGCGCAGCAACACCGGGGGGACGTCACACACACACACACACACACACACACACACACACACACATATATATATATATATATATATATATATATATATATATAATTCCGATATTTCCCTACCATGAAAAGAGGATGCCACCAGCTAATAATCTATAGGCAAATAAACGCCGTCCTTAGAAGCCATAGTAACGAGAATAATATATATCTGATATAATTCAAAGATTCCTGTCAGGAGATACGAAATATATCTGATTTTATCTGGTAAAAGATTATTAGATAACATGTTGTGATAAAGACATCAAAGAATAGAAAACTGGTCTATAAAGATGAAATAAGATGATGTAATGGAATAACCAGTCACCACCCCCATGAATGATTACACTATGGGTAGGAAGTACCTATAAAATCAACCGTCTACGAGAGACAAGCGAGAGAGACGACGCAAGCACGTCCCTACTAGATTGACCTGTTTGTATAAGTAAACCGTATTTCATATTACGCTGGTTATGTACAATAAACCTTTCTTATATTATCCACCTGGCGTTATGTGTTTTTTCACATATCACGGAATATAAAAATTGGAAAGCAAATAACCGCAAACCATTTCTAAAAGTGGGAAGTACAAGAAAAGAAACTGTTTGTATAGAAGTTATGGTTATTTGTAGCAATTTTCAGTTCTTTTTATTACACTGTGTTTACCACAATAGCTAATTCTACAACCAGTCAACATGTCTTATTACGCATTATGAAAATTACTTATCTAACCTGTGTCCCGCATTTAAAAGAGAGTCCAGCTTCGCACCGCAGCTACCTGGGAACACATTAATTCTTCCCATGGTTGTAATTCACAAGGGATACATACCGTTTTGAATTCAGAGATAGAAACCGGCGCTAGAGTGTCAAGCTGACATGCAATTTAACACATAGGTGATGGGAAAAGAGATGGATTCATAGGTTTCTCAAAGATATTTGTGCAAAAGTGAATGTTACAAGCTCGAATATAATTCGAACTCCATTCACCGTCCTCGTTCTGAGCCGCTAAACATTGCACTTCATGCATATCTTAACACCATCTGCACATCTTAACACTGCCTGCACATCCAAACACGACTTACATATGCTATTCGTATAGAAAAAAAACCCAAAAAAAACAGACGTGCGTTTTCAGCCAGGAGTGAATAAATCATCCGACTTTCGAAGCCTCACAGAACTTCGTATTTAATTCCCTGAAACGGACCCCGTTTAGTTCCTAATAACGTTGCAAAATAAAATTTAACCGTCTATATTTCTGAGATGAGATATTATGTACATTATTTACATTATTCGGACTATTGTCCTCATCTTTGTCGCCATATTTATTACAACGTTTCGGCCGTTGTACGCTCCGGCCAACTTCAGGGGGTTGGAATGTCGAACTTAACCCTTTATTTCGCTCACAGGGGTAAACTGTTCTAGTTCCACGTACCATGTTTAATGGATGTCAGTTATCAGTTATCTCCTGTTAATTTCACTCTGAAAGTTCTCGACTGCCTTAACCAGGTATTGAACTCACACTCTTTGGGTCCTGTCACTGGATCTAACTAACGCCTTTATCAACTGTGTCATGTGTCCTCTAGGACACATAGGACAGTGGATAAAGGCGTTGGTTCGTGTACATAGCAGTTTGATTATGACGTTATATCCTCTAAGTTGCATACACTTAACATTCCTTTTGCTGCTGTTGAAAGAAGACACTGAACTTTTAATCTGTTCTTTGATAACATTCTTCATGTATGATTGTGTAGCGCATATTTATAGGAATATCGTCGTTTTTTATAGTGTGTAGAATTAAATCATGTTATGGGTTACCATAATTGGCTGTACCAATAAGGCCCGTTAGGTGGCACTGTTTAAGCCAATAAAATACCAAATATTTCCTCTCTCTTTCTCTATCTTCCAATTGTTCCAAGATGTAGCGACATGGGGGTAAAGAACGTCGCCACTGGGAGCGTTTGTTTAATTGATCGACTGACGTCTGAACTGTCACACACACGCAGATACACACATCTGTTTATCATACCTGCTTTTATCACACCAACAAGCAAACAAGCATATTCTTAATAGCATAGTAATTAATGTTTTTTTCCCATTATTTTCAAATGTGTACACATGTAATTCCTTCTGTTAATACCTGCATTTAATTTTCATTTATTTATATTACATGTTTTGTATTTTTCTTTGTTACCCGGACTTATATGAGTCTGTCAAATATTGTTTGCAGAACCTAGAGCCATTAAATATTTATTGAAAAACGTCCACACCTCGCAACACAAAGCGGGACTTCTCGCAACAATATGAGAGTATTTTAGACACTGATTTGAGAAAGTGTTTTGGGGCTTTTGAAAGTTTATGTATTATTTGTCTGCATGCATATCCATAGATCTATCAAATCTTTTAAGTATATGAAATACGTTTTCATGTCATTATTTTTTTTCATGCAAGATGAATGCAAAAAGAATTACACCTTTTGTTTGCATTTTTTAATCATTTCCCCCAAAGAAATCCGAAAATGCTATTATGACGAATTTAAGGCTACTGAGAGTTGAAAAAGAAAAACGAACAAACATTAGTGAAGAGAAAGGAGATAAAATAAAAAGTGTTAGAAAGACAGAGGATCCCACCTCAGGACAAATATCATTACAAATCCTTCTTTGGATTTTCTCAAAAATATTAGGATATCTTACGGGAATCCCTGACAAGGTAGGGTACCAATATGCAACGATGAATGGTAAGTTTATAAATGTGCAATATGAAATCTGTCGAGAAAAATTGCCTGGCATGTCACAGTGAACCATATTTCCTAGTTGTAAACCGATCACTTAATTCAATATAATGACTTAAATTCATGTCAGTAGAAAAACTTGAGATCAAGAAGCTCCAATGACTTGCTCTGTTGAAGGTTGACATTATCCATGTTGCTGAAAACCCCCAAAAGGTTCTTTATGATGTTTAAACATAGCAGTTTCGTTTTGAAGGCGTTAAAATATGCAAGCCAGTTCTACGTGCTTACACCTACCGGAGTGTCTATTAAGAAAGGAGTAAATAGTTATGACATCTTTGGGAGAGAAAAACACGAAAAGAGGTGGATTTATACGTAGCAATGTTCGAGTGATCCGTAAACTCTATTTACCTCTACATCGGCTTTGCACGCGGGGATGGAACGGGTTTATTGACTGCATAAATACAGAAAGCTGAATAGAACGTAGATGCATTTTCCCATCCGGTAACTTAACCTATACAGTGAGGCGATCCTAAAAGAAATACAACGCGTACCAGACATGTTTTTGTCATACATAGTCTCAACATAAGATACGCAAATGACAATGTGTCTACGGTTCAGCGAAAGAGAACTGGGCTAGAATTTGAACTCGCCTATCGGATGACTTATTCTGTGTTGTTATCTATCAGATTATCCACGCATCCAACCTTAATGCATCTTGTATTCCCGAGTGTTAACCGCTATATGAAGCGACCAGAGGTTGTTTAATTTGAGGCAACTGACGGGAACTGGTATTTAAACGTGTTATGGCCGTAAGCTAATGTGGAATTACGATTGGATGATTGACATACAAGCGAAACAAAGGAAAGCAGTCAGCAAGTTTATGCTTCTGTGGTAAGAGATTTCACAACAAGTAGAAAGGCGATAAAAGGGGCAAACATTCCTTCAGGCTAAGGTAGATATTATCAGTGTATGATTGCACACATTCTGGAAGGACATGCTATATACAAGAATTACATACTACCTACATTTACAATAATTTCTTATCCTACTGGCAGCGTTTTTTCTGTTGTGTATAGCTTCTCGGTATTTTTTTAGAGATTCGTACTGAACAAGAAACAAAAACAGATGAATGGAAATGATTATGTAAAGCCAAATTTCAAATTAGGGAATCCTCTCCTATTTAGAAAATCAGTGTTAGCGCTCTGATTGTATTTATCTCTTCGCAACTAAAGTATTTAGCTTCTTTTACCTTTCTTCTGTTTCTAAAATGCGTCCTGATAAACAGAGAGAAAAAAATAATGATTATTTGTACTGATTGGAGCCAAGAGAAAAGAAACTGCCATTAAACGAAGGAACAATCTTTTCCATCTGCAAAGGTTGTTTCGTACATCAAACATCTGATAAAAAATAACAGAATAGATGTTCTCAGACCAGTTAACATAATTTCCCACAGAATAGATTTTTCTTTCATCTAATTCTTCAATATTCGAATCATTTCTGTAAATCAAGAGATATTTCAGGTTTCATATGTTTAATGTACAAATGTCTCGAAACAATATAAATGAAAATTTCAGAATGCATGAATTGGTTTTTGATAGTTGATGCCAATATATATATATATATATATATATATATATATATATATATATATATATATATATATAAGTGTGAGTTTGTGCGTGCGCTTGCGTGTGTGATTGGGTTATATTACTCATTCATACGATACAGACATAGAAAACATATATATTACATATAGTTTTTAAATTGCAATGTTTATGAGGGGAGTATCAAAGAGGGCATTTCTACATATAAACAGTGTGGACATAGGAAACGATGTAGCATTTTTCCCCTATTAGAATTGTCCGTTTCCTTCTATGGCTATCCACTTAATGCTTTGCAAGCAGCAAAAAAGATATGTGATGTCTACAGTGAAGTTGCTTTAATTGACAGAACTGTACGGAAGTGCTTAGCTAAATTTAGAGATGGTGATTGTAGCCTTATTGAGGAAAAACACTCAGGCAGACCCCCAACTAGAGATGACGGCTAAATCAAGATACTAATTGAGAATAACTTGCATTACACAATGAGAGAATTTGCAGAAATACTAAATTTATCAAAATCCACCATCCATTAGCAATTAGTGAATCTTCGGTACTCAAATCGCTGCGATGTTTGGGTACCACATGATCTGAGTGAAAAGAAACTGTTAGATTGTTTTCCATCTGTCATTTGCTGTATAACCTCAATGAAAATACACGGTTTTTGAAGCAAATGGTTACAGGTGATGAGAAATTGATCGCTTATAATATTGTTCAGCGAAAAAGATTCTGGGGTGAGCAACATTTTCACCCTCAAAAGTAGGTCTTAAACCTAAGAAAGTTATGCTTTGCATCCTGTGGGATTGGAAAGGAATTATGTACTATAAGCTTCTGCCAAGTAACCAGTCAGTTGATTTTGAAAATTACTGCCTCCAACTGGACGAATTACAGGCAGAAATTCAAGAAAAACACCCAGAATTAACAAACAGGAAAGGTGCTTATTTTCCCTCAGAATAATGCCAGAGATCACGTTTATTTGTGGATCCAGTAAAAATTATTGCAGCTTGGTTGGGATGTGTTACCACGCCAACCACATTCTCTACACACTGCTCCTTTTCATTTTGATTTATTCAGGTCCTTGCAAGTTAATACCAGTTGTAAAAATTTTAATTATTTGGATGATGGAAAAAACAGATTAATGACTTATTTGCCCAGAAATCTAAAAAATTCTGGTAGGACGGAATATTTAAGTTGAAGGAAAAATGGAGAAAGTTTGAGCAACAAAATGGTTCATATTTAGTTGAATAAATATTTAATAGCATTATTTTTTTGTGTTTTACTTTAACTCAAATATCGGCATTAACATTACTGAAAACGTAATCCTTCTCCGTATGTACATGAATATATTTAATTAATCAATTCATTTACATATATTTATATACATATATGTATTTCTTTTTTATATATATATATATATATATATATATATATATATATATATATATATATATATATAATGGACTCTTCATCGGTTTCGACGTATGAGGATCTGATAGCTTAATTGATTCATTTAAGACATTTTG